>CAEFZX010008221.1:0-50888 GCA_903066825.1 Alfaro cultratus
TAGACAAACTATCACACATCTCAACAATAAGTGTAATAATAATGACCAAAACAAAACACGGGAAATATTAAGGTCAGCTAAATTGTCATTGCGGGACCTAAATAGGACCCCCCTCCCAACCCCTACGAACTGACGCTGTTATCACGGTTGCCTAGAGACGGACACTGCGCAGCCTCAGTGAGCTACTATCTTTTTAAAATGTCTTTTTAAAATGTCCACCCGATACTACACCGTCCTTAAAACCTCTGGAAAAAATACAGACGGTAGTGGGAAGACACACATTCCAGACTAAACAATTACAGTGATGTTTAATAGGGGCATTAAAATAATGTGTCAGCTATGTTCAGTGACGCCCAGTTGGGTTGTTTGATATTAGACAGAATAGTCAGGAGAGGAACCACAGAACCTACAGAACCAGACATCAGCCTCTTCATCCCTCAATCATTTCCTGAGACCAAAAAGTAATATAAATGGCAATTTAAAGAACAAATCATAAACATAGATAAATAGTAAATAAATATTGTGAAGGGAACATTAAAAACGTTTGTTAGGATTGTGTAGGAAAAACATCGATATCTTTTATAAATACAGTGTTTGGTGGTCAATATTATTTCATAATTTTATTAATATGGGTTGCCAGTTTGGATAAGGCTTCTTATCACGCTATAAGAATGATAGAAAACATGCTAACAAAATGCCTCAGACTTGCAGCCCATAGGCGGTTCTAGACACAGGCTAACAGAAGTGGCTCTTTAGCTCACTTGTGCAAGTTTATGTCGGGGGTGAGGGTGGAGTTGGGGGCGCCTGTGAGATGTTCGCATCCACCTCAAAAATATGTAGTTGCGCCCCTGGGTAAGATACAGAGAACGTATAAGCACTCCATTCCAGCCCCATTTCAAAACAGCTGAAATATCACCTTAAGCTATGTTCACACTTTGATGTCAGCTGCTACTAATTCAAATAGAGATGGATTTGTGTGAGGTGAGACAGACAGCGGCCTCTGTAAACATGGGTGTTCTGTGTTGTTTACAAATGAGCTCTTAGTCAGACAGAGGACTGTCTCTGAGTCTGAATCATGGCCTGAGCGATCCATTAAAACAAACAAACTCAAGCAAACAAACACGAATGAGAAAATGTGATACAGTGATCCCACGGCTCCCAAGGTGTTGATGAATATAAAAAACAGACATTAAAGCAAAGAGGAGCAGGATATTACTCCAACATTTAAGTGAAAGTGTGCAACATGGGGCAGCTGTTTCTTTCTCAGAGATGTAAGGCCTCTAATTTCTAAATATGGAGAAGTAAAACTGCTCTTTAAAATCCAAACAGATTTTAGTATCCTGCATTTTTTAAACATGAAAATACCAATTGCACGTAAAATAAACAATTAAGCTTAGATACATGCTTAACATTTTTAGTTAATTATTTTCACAGTGATGTTGAAAATCAATAGACCACACAGTGTTTTGCTGATACTGTTTATTTGGTCAGGGTGGAAACACATTTGTCTACAAGTTCCCAGCCCCTTTTCAAGTCCCATTCATAAACACTCAAGTTTATGTGACAAAGACTGCAGATTTTATTGGCCTTAATTAAAAACTGGTGGAGAAAAATATACCAGCTTGTTTATATCTTGTGATTCTCTGCTCTATTTCTTTGGTCACTATATTTCTTTGAAATACAACAACAACAAAAACAAAATCTACTCAGTGTCTTTGTCTCAGATTACACTGCTGGAGAGCCTTTTACTCCTTTTGACTTATATATTTCTTGTTTTCACTAATTTGTGGCCTAAAATAAAAACCTGATGCTTAACTCTAAATTATTAAAAACATTTTATATTTTTGGGACTACAAAATATAATTAAATCTGTATTAACCTTATATTTGAAAGTAATAATGTAACAAGGCAGTGAGTTTGTGCTGGATGTGCCCTTGTGGAAGGAACCAGGCTATTGGAAGTAATGTTATTGTGCCTAAAGGTCGTCTTTCGGTGCCAACCCAGCTGGTGATGTCATGGCTTTTGTTATTTCTGCAGCAGTCTCACATGGCTTCAGTTAAAGCTCTCTGTGCCTGCGGATCTCATCCTTGGTATCCCACCTTCTCCCCTTTTTTAGTTGTCTTTTCCCTCCCTTTTTTCTGCATTCCAGCTTTCCCACCCACCTTACCTCTTACTCTCTCTCACATTTTTTAACAATTCTGCACCTCCTTTTTCTGTCTGGCTCCCTTTCTCTCTCCTTTTCTTTTCCCCAAACTTTTTGATTGTCTTTCCAGACAGATTTCATTCCTAAACAGCTGCAAAGCTTCTCTATCCTCATGTTTTTCTGTCTTCTGAGACCAGCTTAGAATATTTTTTTAATGTTTTATTTTGTTGGGGTTTTTTTTTTCCTTCCAAGCAAAGGATCCCCAGTCTCTGGCTCTGGTGCTCACTCACAATATCCCTCTTGCCATGTGTTTTCTTTTCTCATCCCCACTGAAAGATCTGTGCCCTTAATGCATCACTTTGAAGCACACACATGTGTTAGCAAAGACTCTTCAAAATGTCAAAATATAGTCTAACACAGTTGTTCCCAAAGATTGTCTTCTGCCCCCCTATGGATTACAATAGGGAGCCCCCTTATTTAAACCACTAGTTTAACATACTGAGCTCCCAATTACTAAAATAAATTCCTGTAAAAATGTGTACAATTACTTTTTAAAACAGTATCCTGTGTTGGGATAGTGTATTATTTTTATAAAAATTTTAATTAAAGTACATTTATTCTACACTGGAAATAAATCTCTAGTTATATAATAATAGTTTTCAATAAAATCCTTCTGCAGTTTCTGAAAAATAAACCTTTTCAACTAATTATGCTGGAAATTGATCAGAGCACCTAAGAACTTGTAATTAGTCATTCATAGCCATTTATGTTCCTGTTATAAAAATATATTACCTTTGGCACCGTTGCAATTCAAGCCAAAGCAGAAGTGTGTCTTTATAAATCTGGAAAATGCCACAAGAAAAAAGCATTTTGGCTACACTTGCCTATATCCACTGTCAAAGCAATATTTTAAATGTATAAAGCAAACAAGAAAAAAACTGGCACCTATAGGTGCCTATAGGCACAAACACAGCCAGCATCTCTATAAAAAATCCATTAAAGTAAGAGTTGCCAATATTTTTAACTTATGACCTACAAAATTACAGAGGAAGAAGCTTGTAAGCTTAACTACTCGTTGAGTTAAAAGTTTTTCATCCAAAGCCAACTAAACAGTGGTAATAGGGACAGTAAAACAACATTTGCAACTATTATATTGACCAATATTTTGTTTCTATCTGAATGCTGGTGTTTTTTTTTTTTATTATCTCGTGTGTCATTATGGCAAAAATGTTTCATCATTATCATTATTTGTTATTTTGTTACATATGTAACAACATCTCACCTGTTCAAACCTTAAAATTGTAAAATAACATTTACAGTTTAAAATATTGTCAATATTTTGTCAATTTTGGATGCAGAGTGCCACGATAGAGAACGGCATATAGCCAGTCAGTTTACAACATTGCTAAACCAAAACACTACTCGTCTTTTTCTGCCTCTACCCTATGAGTAGATAATTGTCAGTTTAGTGACATTTTGCCTTTGGTCCCAGAGCTACAAAGGGTTTGTGATCCAACCACAACATCCCAAAAGAAAAACAGCTATATTATTCCTCGCAAAAGACTTACAGACTGAGATGATGCATTTGTGCTCAACAATTTACCAAAACATGACTAGAAATACACAAAATTACAAGTTCTGCAAGTTCAAGTCAGTTCATAAAAAAGACAAAATATGATATATTTTGCCAGTAAACCATCCAATAAACATATTGGGTGGTTTATTGTTGAAGACTGAAATAAAATGGCTCAGTTTAACTTTTTACTAATTTGGTACAAATTTAACTGTGTTAGTTTCCAGTGGTCCACTTGCTCAACACTCATCTCATGTAAATCAATTATCAACCTCACTGATTTATAAAGCTTTTCAGGTGATAACCTCCATTCTCCTTGGACACCTCAGCATCAGCCCTATTGCCTTCTCAGGAGACACCAGCTGCTCCTGGCTCCAATAAAGTGTGGTGGGTCAAACGTCAAAGCTCAAAGGTCGCAATCTGTAAAGAGCTGGGGTCTCTTGATGATGCAGCTAAATTGTCATCTGCTACTCACAAATGGCTTTTGGTGGAATCTTAGTGTCTGATGGGACAGGTGAAAGCCTGAACAGGCCAAACTGCAGGGCCCGTCCGTGGGTCTGGTGGGAAAATCGAGGCTGCTCCGGAAGGCCATCTGCCGTTCTCAGAGGAAGGAATCCAGAAATTGAGATTATGAAGCAGTCAGATGTTTCTGCTTTTATAATTAAAACAGAAAATTAGAAGAATTTCTCTAATGGTCAACCAACTGTTTATGCAACGTTTTAAAGCCAGGATATTTCATCCAATTGTCACACATGTTTTGGTTGTGCAATTTTTTTAGTGAAATATCAATTTGAAGTTGCACAGGTTAAGATTAGTCACACAGAGCATGACTGGGATTGTGTTTTGTATGCTGACATTTGTTGTGAATTGGTGCTGTATAAATAAAACTGAATTGAATTGAATTGAACCTGTCTCAGCTGATTTTTATGAATTATTTCTGTATCAGAAATAATTCTGCCATTTCTAACTGCCATTTCAGTTAGAAATGGCAACATTTCATGTTGAAGGATGTTGTATGAGTCCTAAACAGTATAAAAGAATGAACTGTTGACCAAAAAGTTACCCATTGTTGACTTTTTTCCCTTTCAATATAGTTAATTCAGCAGTAATTACTTCACATTTATATAATTACAATAATAAACCTTTACTGTGTAAAAGAAAACTTATGACAGTTGGTTTGTCGGAAAAAGAAAAGAGTAATACTGTTGATCGTCTTTTTGTATTGTGTAACAAAAATACATGATAAAAATGTATTAAACTGAGTTGAATTGATAAATAACAGATTGTTTCATCATGCAAAATAGATTTTGGATTTCTAATTCAAGTAAACTGCTTTATTTTGGGGCTTTTATTAGGGCGGGCTTTTATTGGGTAGTAGGACAAGATCGCACGAGGGTTAAGGCAGCAACGTTCAACTGAACTTCAATGTTGCGACTGGTGTCAGAATTGGGAACCTTGATTCCCCAATGAAATTTAAAATATACTGTACATCTGAAAAGATTATTGTGGGTCTAATTACATTGAACACTAAGGTACTTTCAATCCTTTTTTTTCTTTCCTCTGTTAAGGCTTCTGAGGTTCATGACACAAACACATTTGTACCCCAGGATACTTCTGTAACTTTAGAGTATCCCACAAACTCTTGAATGCACTTTGCTTCATAACTGTTTCATTACTGCTCTCATCTACTTGCTTGTGCACCATTTTCGGTCACTTTTTCCTTCCACTTAACTTTCCAATGATAAGCTAGAATACACCTCTATGGGATGACTCTGTCAGTTAGAAATAAGCTTTTGTGGCTTGATGATATGTGGTATTCAAAATTACTGAATATACTGAAATTTGGGTTTGTGATTTTATTTATTTATTTATTTATTTATTTATCTATTATAATTTATTTATTTATTTTAAGAGGTCCACGTGTATTGGGGTTTTGAGTGTGAGCGCCAACATTACAATAGAATGATACTTTTCAGAGAAAAAGACTTTTTGTCATAGGTTTACAGTAGGCTTCATGTGCAAAACCTTAGTTACAGGTTAGGCACCTGTATCACTAAATGTCAAAGAAGTGCCGCAATTTACAGGAACCAAACCACGCTGGCATTCTCCCGATGATTAAGGTGAGGGTGAGACTGGATTCAAACAGGAAAAGACTTTTAAAAAAATGTTGCGTCTTTTTCGGGCTCCTGTCCACACGTGAGGAAAGGAGTGGTATGTAAGTGGGATAGTGGAACCTGTGAGACCGACTGGGAGGGAAAAATAAGGGGGAGTCAAATTTCAGCCTGACAGGGGGTTAAAGGGGGCCGGGCTGGTATTTTGGAATATACGAAGATTCATTGAAGACAACGGGGACATAAAACTACAGCGTCTGGCCTGGAGCGGTCGGTGCTGAGTTTGTGCTGCAGGTCCGGGTCCTGCCGCTGGATTCCCCCCTCATCGATTATCATCCGGGAAGGGTAAAAGTCGAATGGTCCGTTTTTTGTAACTGGGACATAAAACACTAAAAATTACTGAGAGAAGCCTTCGCACCCTTCTCTCTCCCCGCTGTATGTCTAATATTTAGACATGTTGAGCTTTATGGATTCCAGGACTGTACTGCTTCTTGTAG
The DNA here is from genome assembly GCA_903066825.1 of Alfaro cultratus. NCBI lineage: Eukaryota > Metazoa > Chordata > Actinopteri > Cyprinodontiformes > Poeciliidae > Alfaro > Alfaro cultratus. The sequence goes on from CAEFZX010008221.1 coordinate 6,325, forward strand.
CATCCCAAGTTTGTCTATTAGCCGTTGTGAGATGTCAACTGGAAGATGACCGTAAGTGACTAAAATGTATAACTTTGTCATAATGTTCAAGTGAAGTTTTTCTTTGATGCAAGAATATGAAATAATTTGCTTTTATGGTGATTTGATGTGGTTATTGCACCTTCACGCAAGGGAAATATCAAATTTTTATTGTGCAAAATCTTCTAGGGTTTAAAGTGCAAAGATGATACAGAAAGTTTTCTGCCTATCAAAACCACAGGTGCTTGCTCAAGAGGCTGATGGAGATCTTCACAACTGGAATATAATATTGCCTCTTTGGATGCTATTTCTAAGTTCTCTCTGTTATTCTACCTGATAAAAGTTGTATTAGTTGCCTTTAGTTTTAAGACAGAATAATAAATATGAGTGACACATTGGACTTCCTTGTAGCCCTGCAGCTTTTTCCTATCACCATGGCTGTTCTTTCAGGAAGTTGAACTGCCTGACACCTGCGGGTGCTTTAGGGGCCTTGACAGACTATCCTTTAAAACTGCAGATTCACTTAATAAAGACGGGGAGGGAGGCAGAAAAAAACTGAAAAGTGGTCAGGCTCAAGGGCCTTTGGTAAAATGTGTTCACATTCCATCGCTGTCAGAGGGCATCCAGACGAATCCTGGCATGTTGAGGCAAAAAGGTGATACTGTCACTAAAAATACTCTAAAAAACACTTATAGAATTGTGAACTTGTTGACATTTCTGAAATTAAAGCAATATCATTTTCCATTGCTAAATAATTCCTAATATTTCCCAATTTAGATAAAGGTGAAGTGGAATTTCCCTGCATAGTTGTTTAATTTTAGCACTCACAAGAGATGTTAGAGGCCACAACAGGGCAGGAATACCATTTTATGTGATTTTAGTTCCTCTGTTTGAAAGATTAAGCTGTGACAGCGAGAGAGAGAGAAAGACAAAGATTGAGCCAGAAGGGAATAGCGCTGACTGGAAAAAATAAAAGACGGGCACGTCAGGCCTAAATTCTGAGAAGTAAATTATTTTTTTCTGCACAAGTAGAAAAAAAGGTCTGAATCTTTAAAGCAAATAAAAGGTGTATTTTCTCAGAGGAAAGGGGAGAAAAGAAAGAAGGTAGCTGTGCCAAAGTCATTTGAAGTGTCAAATAACCCTCTCAGGGAAATAAGAGTCTTGATATAATGCAAGCCTTCTTCTCTAGCTGGAGGAGAAATCTTTCTAGAAGAAATAGAAAAGAGGTCATATTTTGACATTTCAGTTATGAATGTCAAATGCATAAAAGTCAAAAAGTTACATTAAACTTTTTAAAAAGATGAAACTTTTATGTCACCAGGAAACACCAGGATTTCTATTTCTAGTGTTCATTTTAGACCCATAAAAATTACCCTTGGGAGCCAATTCTTTTCTATTTATATTCCATAATGAGAAACCTGTTAAATTTCAGCTTTCAAGCATATGGAGGAGGACTGGTATTAATGTATTCCATATAGGATAATCATTCATATGTGAGCCAATGGAAGGGCAGGTGCAGGCTTCGATAGTATCTGGCCCTGTAAAATTAAACATCAAAACCTCAAGGAATGCACATGAAAGCCACCATTTTCTTCCCTCTAATGTGTTTGAACTGGCATCTGACTCAGCCACGGCCTGCGTATGGGGGTTGAAATGCTCCCCATGTTTATACAAGCCAATAGTTGGTCAATTGTCCACTGGGTCCCCTTTCCAGAAAGACCCCATTCATTGCTTCTGTGGTCTGTTAGGTTAGCTAGACTTAAGCATTGCTAAAAGGTAAATACAGCTACTGTTCTAGTTCCTTCACCTCTTATCCTCTCTTACCAGTTCATACCTTTAGGCCTATCTTTTGCTGCGTCTGTTGTCTCTAACCCGTCTGCACAGGTTCATTGACTTCAGTCAGATCATTTCTCTCAGCAGGTGTTCCTTCAAGGCTCTATCAGTCTGGAAAATGTGCCTGTTCTGTCTGTTGTCAGATTTACTTTATTTAATAAGATTTATATCACATGCAGTAACTGGTTGTTAAAACATCCATCATATTCCTCTGTGTTCTCCTTGGCAGGTTGTAGTCTAAAAGCAAACTTTTTTTCTTTTCCTGTATTCAAAATCGTTCTCTTATGCAGTTAATGTGGGTGTTTCCCACAATGTAGACTAGCTCTATTTTTAGCTTGTTAAGCCTTCAGCTACTGGTGCTACTCACCTTATTTATTGGAGGTTTCCTGCAACTACTGCTCAGGTTAAATTGAAGTCTGTGGTTTTACACTGCCACCCTGTGGCTACTGTAAAGGTTGCATGCATCCCCTTAATGACCCAACAACGAATTGGTAAAAAAGGGATTTCTCAGTGATACAAGGCTGGAGGTGGAACAGCCATTCTTCAAATTTATTGATCAAGTTAGAGACTGAGATTAATTAATTTCTGCCTTAATACAGGGTAAATGTAAAAAAAATAAAATAAAATCCTTACAAATTTTTCTCCATACTTTCATAGGCTTAACTTCTCGAGTTCTTAGTCCATATTGGCACATTCTTAAAGTTTGAATATAAGTTAATTATTGATGGATGGAACTTTTAGACAACAGAAAAGAGAATCTAGAAATATGCCACATTTGATAATTCGACCGTTTAGGAGTGCTGCTACCGTATTTTCCGGACTATAGAGCGCACCTCACTATAAGCCGCACCCACAAAGTTTTTTTAAAAAACTGGAAATTTACATATATAAGCTGCACCAGGCTGCAAGCCGCAGGGTTCAAAACGTGGGGAAAAAGTACTGGCTTATAGTCCGGAAAATATGGTAATAATCATTGAAAATTTGCTTCTTTTTTTAAAACAGCAATCATACTGTTCTTCATTAAGCATGTTATAATATTTGATTTATACCTCATGTTGACTTTAAATCTCAAATTGCACTATATAAACTAGAATAGAAAACAATCAATTGCAATTTTGGAGATTTGATGACTCATCAGCTGAGAGTTTAAGTCAACTTTTCTTGATGAAAAGGAATCAATATTAGTAACATAATTATCTGATAGTTAACATGCACATATTTCAGGGTATGTTTGCCGATTCAGTGTTAATGAGAGAAATTTACCATATACCACTTCAGCCAATTACGTGTTTAAATTAATAATACGAGGTATTTTTGCACTGAATTATCTCCTAAAGGTCTTTAATCATCAGTGTAGAGGAGTGATTGTAGAGAGAAACATTATATTTTGTGATTTTTCACTTAATGCCAGCTGTTATTATGGGTTAATCTCCTTCTTCCCTCCTACCTGCACCCTCCTCTTTGTGCCCCTTGACTGGGATCTCAAACACAGAGGAGGATCCTTCTGGCTGTAGACACGAAGGACAGCTTTATAACGACAAGGACATATGGAAACCAGAGCCTTGTCGCATCTGTGTGTGTGACACGGGGACGGTTCTGTGTGATGACATTGTCTGCGAGGAGCTAAGAGACTGCCCCAAACCTGAAATCCCATTTGGAGAGTGTTGCCCCATCTGCCCTGCTGACCAGCCGCCACCTTTTGGTTGTAATTTATTTATCTTACGTCTCTTATAAATAAATTACTGTATGGATCATGCTGTTTGTTTTGGTGGGATGAGAATAAAAGAACACCTGGAATATTTGGTGTTATAGTAAATTTGAATCCACTTTTCTGCCCCCAAAGCAAACAGATGATCAGAAAAAGCAGTGACACCCAGACAGGGTTTCAGTGAAAAGCTTAATCTGGCCGTTGTTTTTCCATAGCTGGTGCACCTTGGCCTCATCTTGTTTAAATACGCTCCTTCTCTGAGTATCATGAAAACATGTGGTAGTGATTAAGGAAATACCTCAGTGAAGCAGCCACGGCCTCACATTTCTGCTCTATATCCTCTCTGTGGATTTCTGCAGATCTGATGGCAAGAAAATAGCCCGACTCTCTACTGAGAGTACAGAGTATATGAAGGAGGCCATTCAGGCCACTCGCCTCCAAAGTGCCATGGCTTCCTGATAAACAAAGGCCTCAGTGTCCCAACACCAATGGCCAGCTTTGGAAATGTAAATAAAATTGGCTGAGGAGCATCAGTGAAACCAGAGGTGTCACTGTTTGCAATGCATGCTTGTGAGTTTAAATGCTAGAAAAACATTACACATTTAAAGGCAAAAATAGTTGCTTTTTAAGATGTATGTAACAAAGAACAATTAATCATCAGCAAAAATAGAAATAAGACTGGTTACGGAAATTGAATGATTATTTGTAGCCTTCATACGGAAAATTTCTACTAAAAGGAGTCAAAGGTTGCATAACTGGACTGACAATGGGTTTGCCCCTGATCAGATTTGAAATTTGGTCAAAAATTATTTTACTGAATATGAAAACATAACCAGTCTTATTTAAAACTAAGCACAATTTAAGCTTTGGTGTAACTAATTTATTGCAAAAAAAATTAGCAGTAAAGTACTAAAATCCTTACTTAAAATGCTAAAAATTTAAGCCGTTCTTGTTGAAACGAGCTCTGCAGAAGCTCGTTTGGTTTCAGCTGCTTCCATTAAATGCACCTGTTTTGCTTTAACTTTAGGCTTTTGTGAGATGGTGAGACAACCAACACTTGTTCTCTCCTAATGGGCATTTTTGTGTAAACACTATGATTTGGTGGTGGTCTTTGGAATAGTTTCTGTTTGGTCCATATACTCCTTTATTCTGCTGTGGAATGCTGTTTTGATCTTATGGGTTTATGGTGTGATCTGTTCACTAACTGTGATCTATTTCCATCTCAAACTTGGGTGAATACCTAACAGGAGGACCAGGAGCCAAGGTGAGACACAAAATAACTGTGTTTCTGATCATGACTGTCTGTGTCTGTGAGGTCGAGCCTCTGTTTTCCCCTGATTGATAGGCAGGAAGAACTAGTCATTTAAGGATTTTGATATGTGTTTGATGTAAATGAGTGTTGCCAGATGAGTAATAGGTATTTTCTGTACACACTGTGCCACACTTATATACTCAACAGCAAACATGGGTCTTATTTAACACTCTTAATGAAAAGAATTCAGATTTTTCTTCAAAATGTGGTCACACATAGTATTTAAGCCACATTAATAATTGTGTTTCTGCTATACTTTTCTTTCATCAGGGTCAGAAGGGTGAACCCGGAGACATTACAGATGTAAGTTGATATCGCACAGTATTACAATTTTAGCTTTTGATTTGGAAAAGCTGACTTTAGAAGATACAGTTCTTACATAAAACACTGTTAGTGTAGGGAAAAAGATGCATATGTGGATATACTGTACTTGTTTAAAGGGGTAGTAAAATCTGTTTTTGAGCTTTACATCATTCTATAATGTTATTCCTTCATTCAAAAATACTTGGAGTGTTGCCTTGATTCGTTCATGCATGTTTGAGAAATCCTTTAATCTCCCCTGGCCTGTTTGAGAAATCCTTTAATCTCCCCTGGCAACCACTGAGCTGTGTAAAACGCCTGGGTGGACTGAGCACCGCCTTTGAGACGCAACTCCTCCTTGAAGCTGCAGTTTCCGAGCTTCCATGCTCCTGCCTCACAGAGCACCCCTCCCCCGCTCCTTCAGACTAGCCAGCAGCAATTGGTAAACTCCTTGGTAGAACTGCACATCAGCTGGAATCATTATACGAGCTACTTCTCAGTGCAACGCTGGTAAAAACCTAGAATGGTTAATAGAGGAGCAATGTATAATCTGTGCACATAGCTCCCATATTTATATTTACACACAATATTTTATAGCTCCTTGCTACTACTCTCTGTTTATACATAACCCCTTTAGTATATACATACATAGTTTTGTACATCTGTAAATAAATATTTATATCCTGTATAGCACTTCTGGATAGATGCAAACTACATTTCGTTGCTTTGTACTTGTGACAGTCCAATGACAATAAAGTTGAATTCTATTCTATGTTGTGATGACATCCTGTAGGCGGAGTTTCAGAAAGAGCAGGAGTTTTTAAAGAGACAGAGGCCCAATTTTCAGATGTTAAATTATAAAGTCACATTTTTGAAAGTCATATTTGATATATTTTTAGAACAATTGAAGATAACACACACACACACATATATATATATACTGTATTTACACAAAAAGAGTATGAATCAGCACATTAAGCCTCAAAAAAACAGTTGTAATCAGGAAAAGCCTAAGTTGGTCCTTTTATTGAGATGAGTATGTTTATCTTCCTCAGGCGTTTAATCCTAAAAGAAACGGGTGTAAAACTAACCGCTGGAAACGTATTAGAATGAAATGCAAATGCCCAACTACCCTTAAATTAACTTCAAGCTTTAAATTAGCTTTCTGGCTGTGACTTAAAAACAGTGGTAGTAATTTAACAGTAACTTGTAAAGCAGCTTGTAAAAAACAAAACAAAAACAGACGAGACAAGAAGAGGATAGCTTGTGTATTCAAGTCCAATACTGCCTTAGTACATTCAAGTTCCTACCAGACATGAGAGTAAACTCCTCACTGCTGCTGCTGCACCTGGAAGTGTTTTGTGCCTCAGTTCATAGCGGGAAATAAAAGGCCATTGTTTACTGTATGTTTCTCCTTACGCTTTGCCTGAAGAAATAAGCAATTAGCTAGACTACTTTTGATTGGGGAAAGATAATGTTTTTGCTTGCCTCTTGAAAGAAAATATATCCAGTAAGTGCAAACCTTCTGCATCACCAGTTAAATTAATGTTATTTATATGAAATATATATTTGTTTAATGATGTATTTATTTTTTCCAACATAGGTTGTAGGACCAAGAGGACCATCCGGCCCCATGGTATCTAACTTTCTTCCATTTTATTGCTTAAAAATAACAGCCTTTTGATTCAGTCATAGAGTCTAGAAATATATAGTATTTGTTTTAGCAATTTATCAAAGTCTAGATCAGCATGGCTGTATTCCCTCCTAATTAAATATCTAAAATTTCTGAAATGAGTTGATTTTAATATCTTACACTCACTTAGAACACAATGTCCCCAATAAAACTACTTTTTTGTATGTTCTTTTCTATCTGTAAGTGCATGCACACACCTACAGATGTTTCATGGACAGATGTCACACCAGGTGAACTCTGGGAGTTTCAGAACAAGAAACTCATTAGGAAAAAACAGAAAAGTGTTCTTTCCTATCTTATTTACTTACTTGACACATTTGAGTTTGAGGTTTACGTATTTAAAGCTTGACCACTGTAGAAATATTTGGAGTGAATATAAAAAATTTTGTTTTTATAATCGTCTGTCAAAATAGGTGGAAAATTTAACAAAATATTGAAAAGTTTTGAATTTCTAAAGGAAAAACATCTGGCAACCCTGAGATTGAAATAACAATTTAATTCAAGTTTCATCTCGGTAACACCATCAGAGTTTAAATTCAGCAGCTGTTTCTTTCACCTGTATGGAAATAAATCCTAACCTCATTTACTTCCATCATGTTCATCCAGGGCCCACCAGGAGAGCAAGGACCCCGAGGACCAAGAGGAGAGAAAGGAGAGAAAGTTGGTTTCATATACATTAAAATAAGAAAATCTCCCAGAAGCTTAAAAAAAAACTATACTCCTTTCCTGCTCTGTTAATGAGTACAGTATGTCTGATTGAATTTGATAGCTGTGGCTCATGGAGGGTGTGCGTGCATGTGTATGTTATAGCTTGCAGATAATAGTACCCTTTCACTAAGCACTACACTGTAACTAGTCATGTGTCGTTTCCATTAGGCTCTGTGGTCTGGGTTGTTTAACAGATGCAAGACTGTTGGGAGACTCATAATGTAAACGTTGGCTTCCCTCGGCGGCCTCCCAGTTGCTTGGTGTAGGAAATCTGCATCTGCTTTGATCGCCTCATTAATGTAACAAGGCGGACGTGATAGTAGGCTGCAGGCGAGTAGTTTATGTCATGTAGTTATCTTGTTTATGCAGATTTAAACATGAGTTGGATTTATTTTTGGCGAGCAGAAGGTCTGCAGCCTTTTTATGTATTCGGTACATTTTTTGTTTTGGATTAGCTTGCTAGGTGATTTGTCACTACATGCACAGAGGTATGCAGGGTTGGCCTGAGAAATCACAAGCATGCAACACAACCTGTAATGAAAGAGCTTTAAATGGGTGTCTAAACCAGAAATGTTTTGTTTTGTTGAGTCTGAATGGCATATTTCACTCTGTATTCCTTGTTGTTGGAAACTGGCAAGTCATATTATTTCATGATAAGTTGAGCTATGGGCGTCTGTCAGCGGTAGCTAACTAATACTGTCCCTGTTGTTTTATTTTCTGCCAGTGGCTATGAAAATATGAATTGTTCCTGAGCTCAGAGATTGGCACAGAAACTTAAAAATGATTGAATCTTTGGTCATAAAAACTGTTCTTTTAGACCCTTTCCCTGTACATAAGAAGATAAAGACAATATTATAATTTCTATTCATAATACCATAAATATGAGAATATGGATGTTTACTAGCTAACCAAATAACTTTCTTTATGCTAACATTTCTTCTTATTCCTATTATTTGCATTGTTAATCATTTAATTTATTCTTAAAGCTTATATTTTTTTTATAAACTTCTAGTTTATTTTTTTTATTAGAAAATGGTTTTATGAACACATTTAACTATATTTTGTTCTTTTCCAAGTATTTTTTAGGTTTATTTTAACTCTTTCTTTCTTCTTCAGGGGAGCCCTGGTCCTCGTGGCAGAGATGGTGAACCTGGCACCCCTGGAAACCCTGGACCCCCCGGGCCTCCAGGACCTAATGGACCCCCTGGACTTGGTGGAGTAAGTATCTCATGTTTTCGCTACAACATAAAGGAGCTCAATACATATTCAAGCCTGACAGTAGAGTCAGGCTAGCGACTGGCTAGAATTAGGAGAGAAAGGGGGTAAAGAACAGCAGAAAATAGTCCAAAAAGGACAAAAGATGTGTGAAACTGCAGGAGATGGGAGGGGGCAGAGATACAACGGCATGGATGCTGAGAGAGAATGGACAAATGCCTCTCATTCTTTGCAGGAGAAAGGACAGAGGGGAGACTAAAAGGGGGGTGATGTGCTGAGATAGACCTAAGGAGGGGAATGCAAGGAACTTTTTCAGCAGAGGGGTGAGAAGAGTCTTTGTGAAAAAGGTTCACATGCCCTCTGTCTCTCCTTTGTCTGCATCGTGATTCACATGATACCCAGAGGCTCGCGATCTCTTAGAAGCTGATTCCCACTGCGGCCAAAATGATGCAAAAAGCTTCAGTTCAGTAAAGAAACGGATTGTGCCAACAAAGATAATTAGATTTAGAAAAAGTTAAACCCACCTAACCTTTAAGTTAGGTGGGTCATTGACAGACATAAACCATTGCGAATGTATAATGACAATCCTTTTATCTGTCTTATTGCAACTGTTTAATTTTGATGTTCACTCCTAAACCCTGGAAACACATTTTCAGCTATTTCCAGACCAACAGACAGATAGATAGAGGTATCTTTTTTATAATCTTTGAGGAACTCTGCTTTCTTGTTTTGCTTGAAAAGTCCTGTGGAAATAATATTTTATTGACTGATTGGTCATTTGTGGTCTTTTTTTTTTTTTTTTTTTTTTGCCCGCTCCAGAACTTTGCTGCTCAGATGGCCGGTGGTTTCGATGAGAAGGCCGGAGGTGCACAGATGGGTGTGATGCAAGGACCAATGGTGAGAAAGAGGCCACACAGAGACGGCCATGCTCTGCCATATGAAGCTAAAACAAATCCAGGGAAATATTCTGGGTCTCATTCAGACCTGGGGACAAGATTCATCTCCATATTAGGGTGAAAAGTTTATCTCAGTTCAAACTATTGTAGAAAAACATCCATTATTGTCTTGCTTTTTCTATTGTAAGCTGAAGTTGAATAGTAATGTGTCAATAGGTTCACAGTAGGAGTAAGATTTGGGTACTTTCCTGACTATGATCCCAAAATATCAATGTTTTGATCAGTGAGTCACTTTTGCTTTGGCACTTAGTGATCAGGTGGTGGAGAAGCATTGTTAATCAGCCAGTTGCTTGTTAGTGAAAGAAATGGGTTGTTCATGGTTGTGTTTGCAGGCAAATTATGAGTGATGAGAGGCAATCTCACACACCTGAATGTTGCTTTATTAGCATGCAGACTCGTGTTAGTTTCTTTTTTTTCCCCATAAGACAGTTCTTTTCAACATATCCTAGTCCAAATGGGTTCATAAGAGAAAATACCTGTAACCTAGTCCTGTATAGTCCAGTCCAGGGACTTTCTGCAAAATGTCAGGTCAACATAAAAACATCTCCACCTCTCTGTGTGAGCAGAAACATCCAAATCTGGCTGTTGCCATTTGTGAGTTAGCTCAGTATTAGCATCAGTCTGAGTGATTAGTTGAATCCTCCATAGGAAGCCTTTTTGGACTCTATTGGCACCATTTCACCAGCATTATATTTCCTGAGAAGTCATTTATATATATATATATATATATATATATATATAAAATAGTCACAGACACATGTTTTATTTTTTGGAAACATCCATGGTTGACAAAAGAAGAATAACTTCAAGCAGCTTTTAAAGCAACTATTTCTACCACTTCAGTCAACACATTATGAAAATTATGCTTACAGGTAATTTTTGGGAATGGGCAAATCAATATAAACCATGTTGTTGTGATTCAGTTAGTTGTTGTAAGACTTTACTACCAACCATGGCAAGAAAAACAGGGAAACTAAGCAAAGAGTTTTCTATCAGTCTTAAAACATTTTCACCTTAAGATTCCTTTGAGAAATTACATCTTGGAGTCCAATGCATCTTTATCATTATCCATGTCAGATTGAAATTCAGTAAAGAGCAGGAAAACCAATAATGTCATCATGAAATAATTTGGGTATTAGATTAAAAAGTAAAATTGACACATTTATCCACTGGTGTTGACCAAACAGCGCAAAATCCTGATTCCTGCTGGAAAATCAGGGTTTCAGAAGGAGTAAAGGATGGGTGATTACTGAAACAGCTACTGATCAACTTTATATTTCAAACTCACAAAAAGCGACTGCTGGCATTCTTGAAGTGGAGTGAAGAGCACTCTGGAAGCTATTTAAGAATCCAACTTTGCAGAGTTTCAGCCCAGCTGGGGTCTGTGGCAAGACGGAGGGAGAGAAGTGGGAGTGACTGGAGTGGATCATATCCCCACTTTTCACTTTGCTCGTCCTGATGCTCTCACCACATGTCTGTCTGACAGATCTCCACTATTCTCTGTCCTTGTGAAGCCGGCTCACATTTGCGTTGGCAGTTTTTCAGCTCCCTGGAGGGAGGGCCACTGACCTGGACTGATGCTTTATAGAGCCCTTAATCATTTACTTCAACATCAATCCTGCATATATACATGCCAAACACTCTAGTAGTATTTTTACTGAAATGCAGACACACTTAAACACATATTCAGACATCCTGAGCATAAAAAGCCCCATTGATAAGCTTCTGCTCACTCCGGGTTAGGCTTCCCATTCCCACTGAAAGGTGACTTTCATTCACGTTCTGTGACATTTACTTTTCCAAATTTTTTGATTGAGGAAGCATAAGTACAGCACTAATGAAGGGGGACATGCTATCATGAAGGAGAATGACTGTCAGAAATAAGAGTTAGGGGGGTGAGTTTGTTATTTTTATAATTAACATTATAGTGGGAACTATTTTAGCACAAAGTTGCTGCTGTCTCCCATTTCTTTCATTATGAATTTCTCTTTTGTTTGACAGAAAACCAATTAGGAACGTCACACATCACCCCCTCAGAGTATAATTGCTGACCAGTGATGCATGAAGCTAACATAAAAATTATTTTGGCATGTGAATCCAGGCAGAAATTCTCACTGAGCAGATTACGCTTCAGTCTGACAAAGCTGAGCTTCCTCTGGATACCTTTACCCTCAGATTTTAACCCAAATTCTCTTTAAATCAGACAAATGTGGTGGGATGGTTTGTTTTTCCTCTTTTGGAAGATCAGAAACACATCAAATGGGCTTTAAACATATAGAAACTCACTACAAGTAGAAACAAAGCTAAAAATAGGATCTGGGCATGAGCTTAAAAGATAAAAAGAAGGATTGGAATGAAGAGAAGGTCTTTATGCCACTGAGGAATTTCTAATGATTTATGGCTTTGACAGGTAGAGCTGTTGAGTATTATGTAGCTTTGGGGCAAACCAAGTGATGAGCCTCTAAAGCTGAAAGTGATTCAAGTGGATATGTTGGTTATATTTCCCTCCAACATATTCAAACAGAAACAAGAGAATAAATCTAATTGTTTTCCAGTGAAAATCATGTTTTTATGTCGTACTTGTTTTGCTGACTCCTGGTTGATGTTGCTTATCTGGTTTCCTCTCTGTTCCTCAGGGTCCCATGGGACCCAGAGGACCACCTGGGCCCTCAGGAGCACCTGTAAGTACCTACTTTACCCTGAACACACCACCAAGCTGGGAGTGAACATAGATGCTGATTAACACAGTGTACTCATGCTATGGTCTTATATTTGTAAAAGTGCATGCTGCAATGCATGCACTCTTTATGATCCACCTCAAACAGCTGTACTGACCTTCATATTACCACAGAGGTTTCAGACTCCAGGGAGGATAGCATATCACAAGATGGCAGACATCTTTTAAATGAGACTGTGGGCTTTTTTTTCCGGTACCTTAGAAGACTTTCGTCTCCCAGCTGCAGCCTGTGAGGCTTTTTCCTGTGCCACATCCCAGACAGATTGCTGAACACCTGACAATTTACCTTTCATACTGCCCAGTGGGCTTACAACCCCCCTCCCTCCAGACACACACATGCACACAAACACACCCTTCCTCTTTCCACTACAACCACACTTTAGCGCTTTCAGCCCTTCCTGCCAGCTTGCAGACAGCGTCACCTGCCCCGCCTCTGTCCTTTGGTTTAATTACAGTGATGAGCTCAGATTCAGACATTTGTCAACTTAACATAAGATGCATATACATGGTAGAGTCTTATGAAAGGCATGACTTCTTTTTTTCACTGGAAACAGCTCTTTATTTAAAAACATGCTTTAGTTATTGTTATTTAATGCTTTATTGCATAAAAATTTGAGAAAAATGGAAAAAAAGAACCTGATGCCTCAATTTTCAAAAGCCCGACAGAACAACGTTTGAATAGTTGTTGATTTTTGTCTTATTTCTGCTTTTTAAAGAATCAGCAATTAACAGCTGTTGTGTTTGTGAGTGAAACAGATCTTACTCTTATCTGATCACCTTTCTTTACCCTCATCTTCTCAGGGCCCACAAGGTTTCCAAGGCAGCCCAGGAGAGGCTGGAGAGCCTGGACAATCTGTAAGTACCCTGCTGTGAAATGTTCCTTCTCTTGGAAAAGCTCTGCAGGATTTGATACTTTAATATTATCCTCTGATATAACCTTCTGTCTGCTTTTTTACCACCTTTGTAGGCGGATTCTTTTATGTTGTTTTTTTTTTTTTTTTCTATTTCTAGTTCATGGCTTTTACATTTCTTAAAAAAATGATCTGAACTAAATAAGTCATTCTGAGGCTCCTTGTTCCAAATGTGAAAAAAAAAATTAATAAGCCTCTAAAGTCAGCATTTGTGTTTGGGAAGTGCAGTTCATATAAAACAAAGTCAAAGTCATAGCAAAAAAGTATAGCTTTTTATTAAAGTTGTAGCACGCTTATGTCACAGTCTTGTTTGTGAGTGTGAAATTCAATGGAGAAAATAATCAGCAACACAACAAACAGTAGATCACACAGTTTTTTGTTTTATTTTTACTTCAACCAAAACAGATCTGTGTTCAGGCCCCCCAAGCTACTGGAAAGGAGTGCAGTTTCCTGTCTGTGCTACATTTCTTGACAACTCCTATCTAATTTTTTGTGCCCATTTAGTTGCTACATTTTAATGCCTCAGATTATCTTCAGTGCTCCATTAAGTCTCAGATTCTTTGACACAAACATGTCATCCCACTGGGAAAGGTTTGGCAGTCTCTTTCCTTTTTGTCTTGGTTTCTTTTAACAGTGAACAAGTTTGTTTTTCTCCAGTAAGAATATAGTTTTTTAGATGTTATTGTTTTCTCTTCTTTTCTTCTGGAGTCAATCACTACCCCAAAACTCCCTAACCTCATGTTATCCATCTTTTCCCATCCTCCCTTTTCCCCTCAGCAGGTCGACAGGACGAAGTCTCCCCACTGCTGTGATAATCTGCTCATGTGGAGATTACACAGACATGACTTCTCTTTTTAAAATGTGCCAGAACATCATTAAGTGTGATTAAAATCAAAAATCAGCTCCAGAAAATAATTGGAGAAGTCACAGTTTTGGCAGTGTGCAGTTCAGTGAATCAGAAATGTTTGTCCTGGTGTTTCCTGTCAGAATATAAAATTATGAATCCATTGCACTTCATTAGCTTGAAAAGATCATAACTTATCTGTAATACTAACATAGGGTGCCCTACATAGAAATCAAACATTGACACGGATTGATCTCCAGCATGAGATAAATAGCAAGTAAAAAATGTCAACATGGATGGATGAACATGACAGCAATACAATTACAGAATGACTGTAATTGTTTCAGTCATCCTATAATTAACTGAAATTGCAGGAAAGGTAAACAAAATACAAGGCAACCTGAAATTTGTATATTTATATTAATGTTATTTTGTCCACATCTTTTCGATATCTTTTGCTATTTTTTAAAATTTAAATTAGTTAATTTAACCATTTCTTATTGTGAAATGAAGAAAAAAGCTAGCACAATGTCACTGCTAAGGATTTTCTTATACAATGCAAACTTATCAGTTTAAGAGATAGCATTAATTCATGTTTATAAACTAACTGTGATTTAATAAAGTAAATACCCATAAAGGTCAGAACTTAAAGTGAAATGTTTTACTTGTGTCTTCCTCTTCTGTTTGTATCAGACCTGATCACGGAGAGAAAGGCAGCCACTATTGTCATCACTCATCAGTTAAAAATATAAACTGTATGCTGCTGCCCCCTGCTGGCTATAAATGGGAACTGTGACTCACCTTTGTTTTTTCTTCTGCCTCCTACACAAACAGGGCCCCATGGGTCCCCGTGGCCCCTCCGGTCCTCCTGGAAAACCCGGAGATGATGTAAGTGAAATTAATTTATTTAATAATAATAATTAATAATAATAATTTGTATTTTAATAAAGTTTTTATATATATTGTAACTATTTAATTAACTATTAAGCATTTTTTTGGATGGGTTAATTAAAAACTTGTAAATTACAGCAAATTGTAATAATAATGGGATATTAAACAATTAATTTTCCTTGGAAGACAAATTGTGCAATGTGTGAACTATACTGGCTTCCCAGTTTAATGAGATATCAATAACAGTTAAATTGCATTGTTTAATTGCTATTGCTTTTACTTCTTCTTCCCTGTTTAACTATATGTTTTCTCAGTTGGGCACTTTAGTTGCACCAATACATTTTTTCAACTGATCAGTGCTATTTCTACTAATTAAGAGGCAAAGTATCTTAGACTGTTTTAAGAAAACTTATTGGGATAGATTATAGAACTTATGAAGCTGATCTCCAATTCAGTAGTAAAAAATATCTAAATAAATCATCTTTATTCATAATTTATTTCATTTATAATCTGGAATACTACTTGTTCAAATGCCTTCTCAATGTAATACCCTTCTTTGTCCACATGATGGCAGTAGACATGATGATTCACATTTTGTCCACTAGGAGTGCTCATTGCAGCTGTCAGCACTTGCAAAAACAAAACAAACGCATGCAGAAAGACAAAGAATATATGTTCATGTGATTTACTTAATATGTTTCGATTTTAGGGTGAACCAGGGAAACCAGGAAAATCAGGGGACCGTGGACCCACCGGACCTCAGGTGAGTCCTTTCAGTCAGCTACTTTTTCTAAAAATCTCTGATTGTGCAAGCTCAGAAAAGACATTTTAAACTTAGGAAATGTTACAATGTACATTGATTACTGGAAACAAAATGAGTTAATGATACATTTCGTTTTCATGTTTTGACACTTTGTTACTGCTAAATCTCAGTCACAAAAAATGTAACTTGAACTAAATAACAGCATTCAACTTGCATATAATTTTGCAGAATAAAAAAAGTTTGTTTCAGATCTATATCAACACTGAGGTACATCCTGTGGCTTCTCTAGGCACAAATTGTAAAACACCTGTCTTATTTACTCATTACAAGATTTAGCACTCACTAGGCGAACTAACTGCCTTTCAATAAGATTAATTATGTCAAAAGGTGAGTAAATGTTATTAGTTTGAGAACAATTTTGTATCAAAGCACAGAATGAACCTACTGTAACTCGTTAGCATTCTTTGTAAATTTTCTGCTTTGTTAAAAGCATAAAAATAATTTAAAATAAAAAGCATGGACTTTGCCTTCATGTCCTTCACTGCAGTGACCTCCTCCAATGTTCTTCTTCCTTTTGTTGCACAGGGAGCTCGTGGTTTCCCAGGAACCCCTGGTCTGCCAGGCATCAAGGGGCACAGAGTGAGTTTGTCACCTTAAAGATTTTCTCCCTAAACATGGAGCTAATAATTCTCAGATTATTGACTGTAGCTTCTCTGCATTATCACCTTCTCAGGGTTATCCAGGTCTTGATGGTGCAAAGGGAGAAACTGGTGCTGTTGGTACGAAGGTGGGAATTTGTTTCCAAGTTGGATCTTTGTCAAGGTTGTACTTGTTACACAACATTTGAAAGCCACATTGGCTATAGTATCAGTTGGTCTAACAGAGCTTACCAGGTACCACAATACTGTTAGGAAAGAAAGAAAATAAAAGCTTATTCTTTTCCACTGAATATTTCAGATAAAAATGTCCAAATTTATTTCTTAAAGTAAGAATTTCAAGATTCTTTGATTTCAGAATAACAGCAGAGAAAGATACATGTGTCTGACCAACTTCAATTCAAAGTCCAATATCGCTGCGAAAGCTACACTTCCTCTAGTTTGTATATATCTAATTTGTATTAAATCTTTCCCACACAACCTGTATTTGTGAATGTGTGCTTTTATTTATTGGTTTAATGCATAGAGTGAAAACAGTCATTCAAGCCCATCCGCCCTGTTCTCTTTCAACACCAAAGTGTTGATTTCAATCTGATAGATTTGTTTTGATTACTGAACTCTTTTTTTCAAATTTATACTCATTTTACTGTTTTCTAATCATTTAAAAGATCACTGTCTCATTTCTTATTAGAAAGAAAGTTCTTTGTTGAATTAAAATAATCTGGAATCTAAATCTACGAAGGTTATTGATATCCTGACCTAAATCTACATGGCTATTAGGATGTGAGGTTGTTATTCTGGTTATGGAGTAGAAAAAATAAAAACTCCCACTGATTTTCTGACTTATAGCCAGAACCTTGTTATGTTGAGCTTAAAGTTTTTTGTTCCAGACCCAATTTTCTAAAATCCTTGCTAAATGGAGTGCAGCATAAGCAACCACTGGTTACACCTCTGTTCTTCTCTAGCTTCTTCCAGTTCTCAAAATATTCTCAGCTTCACTTTCTTTTTGAGTGTTTTATATTTAAATGCAAAAATGAAAGTTCTTTAATGACTCATCTTTTAGCTGTTTGGTTTTATGTTAACATTATAGATAATTCAGATTATATTAACCTTGTAAGTAGCTGATTTCCTATCTGTATGTGGCACTTGTACCACAGCTTGAGAACCATAGTTATTGGGTAAACATGCACTAAGGTGTTTTATAAAGTGCTTAGACATTAAATTTTAAAATTTTCCAACTTAAGATAGTCAACAGATGACAACTAGAAATAAAAAAAAATAAATAATTTTATTGAGTTTTGTGAAATTGTCTTGCCATATTAAGAACTAAATGTTTCTTTTTTAGGGTGAGTCTGGTGCTCCCGGTGAGAGCGGCACTCCTGGACCCATGGTGTGTGTTTATTGGCCATACAAAAACAGCACATAAAAAAATCACTTATTCACAGATAATAAGAATGGTAAATTAGTATTCAAAGTATCTTATTTCATTTTTTTCTTGCAAAGGGACCACGTGGTTTGCCTGGGGAGAGAGGACGTCCCGGATCCACTGGAGCTGCTGTAGGTGCAACTTTCTTCTCTAAAAGCCCGCTCTCGATTTGGATTTAACATGTTGTTTTGCTGTCTTTTTTTGATCAATGAATTAAGACTGGTGAAGTGAAAATTACATACTGTAGCTTTGTTGTAACTTGGTGTGTTCTGGGCTCAGGGTGCACGTGGAAACGATGGCTTGCCTGGTCCTGCTGGTCCTCCAGTAAGTACCATTTCAAATATATTTTAATCAATTTAAAATATTTGTATTTAATAAGGAATAAGTTGAGTTTACTGTGTGAAATTTGTGTTTTTGCTAGTGTGAGTTTGGACTCTGACAGCTGTTTTTCCTCTTGTTTTAGGGCCCTGTTGGTCCAGCTGGAGCTCCAGGCTTCCCCGGATCTCCTGGTTCAAAGGTAGGCCATAAAATTACCAAATTTAGCACCAACTCAGTTCTTAGTTATTTTCACTAAGGGTGTATTCAGACCGGATAGTCCGGTAGACTCTGTTCGATTGGGACTAAAATTGCAACATTTGTTACATTTTCAGAACTCTAGTTTGCATTCATGCATTCATACTGCACTGTGTCAAAAGACTAACATTAACTCAAAACGCTGTTCCCCCTGATGCCTGTGGGGGCGCTGCACCAAGAACTACTGAAGGAGTCGACACAAAACCTCTGAAGAAGGCCATCGCAACTTTCTTCTCCACAAAAAGTAAACAAAAATGGAGAAGTGTCAGATTTTAGCGATTGTAGGATTTCTTCATTGATATACATTACTGGTTTGGACATCGCCTGTTAGCCGCTAACTCAGGTGCCGTTACTACGCGGATCAGAGTTCGGTTTTTAAATCCGTTTTGGAATTCAAATTTGCATTCACACCTCCCCAAAAACTAGACAAACGGATTAGAGTCTGACTCTGAGTTGGTCTGAATACACTAAAGTGTTGTTTATCTTATAAGTCTTTTCCTGTACTTTCAAATCATTGACTGTTAATTGTTTTCTGAAAGAAACATATTAACATATTTTAAATAACAGGAACAAGTTTTCTGAAAGATTCATGTTTTGACTTTAGGGAACATTTTCTGGGGGAATATAATGAGATTTTGAAACAGGAGAACTTTGCTCTGCCTCCATCTGGGTTGTAAAATAAAGAAGAATTTCTTTTAGTTTTCATCTTCATCTTTTGATCCCAACACTGTATTTTTATGTCTTTTCTCTCAATGATTTATTCTTGACTCTCTTTTGTTTGGAAAGTCTTCTAGGAATTGTAAATAGAGGATTTATTTTCAAAATGTAAGAGCTTCACTTGAATTTATCATAGCAAAGACTGGAAAGAAGTGGGGTTTTTTTTAATTGCATTATGCATTTAACACAAGATACTTAAAAACACATAATGCATTTTGCTTGCAGAGGAGTGTGAGAAACTCTTGAGTTTTGGTGACTAGTTTAATGTCCCCTGATGGAAAACTGTTAAAAATATCATTATGTACTTTTGCAAATCCTTGAGGAGGATTGTTTTTTGAGACCTGCTTTTTCTCTCTTTAGCATTTATTTATTACAATGTCATCTTACTGTTTCTTCTGAGCTCCTTTGAGCCTTATGAGGAAAACTTTAAATTGACTCCAACATAGAAAAAAAGTTGGCAGCCGCACAGCTATCTGAACCTCAGCTGAATAAACTGAACTCCTGAAAAGAAAAAAAAAGTGAGTTTTATTTAGCTTTCTTTATTTATAGCTGAATCTCCTGAAGTGTACATTTTTATTATTTATTTAAAGAAAAAATGGCATGATAATATTTTGCTTAGTGCTCTCATCCTCATTTTTGTGTCAGTAAAAATGTAGACAATAGAAATAACTTTGTCAAGGTGAAAAGAAACCTGTCTGTTCAATCTAAATAGTTTTGCAGATAAGTGTTTATGTCACACCATTAGGTCGGCAAAATTTGTTGCCATTATTTTCATTTTACTACTAAAGGAATTCCATTCACCACGTTGAGGCTGCATACCACCAGTAAAATGTTGGCCCTGTCTTCACAGAAAGAGAGTTCCCAGAATAACTTTTTTGAATAATGGCCCAAGTTTTTTCAGTGCTGAATCAAATCTGCTGCATATTATCTACTTGAATAAACTACAGAGAGGCATAGAAAAGTCAAAATATTAAGTGTTTTGTCCATTTTAATTAGATTTTAGCAATAAACTGCAATGGATTAAACTAAGCAATATTAAGAAATGTAACCTGCTATGACACAGAGATTTTTATATTATTGTTCTGAACCACAGTCGTGTCAAAAACTAAGTACACTCCATGATTTAATAGTTGGCATCTTTAGACTTTGTTAGTTTCTTTCATTTCTGTGGAGAAATCTCATCTCATGATAATTCAGTTTTTATAAAGTTAGCTGGCGTAAGTTTATGCACAGTTGTCTAAAAGTCTTGTCACTGCATTTCAATCTGGTTGAGGTCTGGGCTTTGACTAGGTCATTGCAAATCTTATTTTTTTTATTTTTATTTTTTTGGCAATTATGTTATAAATTTCCTTCTGTGTTTTGGATTGCTGTCCAGCTTAGGACTTAGCGTTAAACTTAAGCTATTAGACACTTTGCCTCACATTTCACTGCAGAATAATTTAGTAAACAGCAAAGTTAATCATCTTACTAAATGACTACTACTCCTCTTCTCTGTGGTTGAAGGATGATCCCAAATCAGAAACACTCCACCACCATACCTGACAGTAGTCATTCAGTGATTGTACAGAATTTTTCCATACACAGCAAGTTCATTTTGGCCAAACATCTATACTTTGGTCTTATAACCTAACATTTCATGATTCATTCAGATGGAAGTT
The DNA here is from genome assembly GCA_903066825.1 of Alfaro cultratus. NCBI lineage: Eukaryota > Metazoa > Chordata > Actinopteri > Cyprinodontiformes > Poeciliidae > Alfaro > Alfaro cultratus. The sequence goes on from CAEFZX010008221.1 coordinate 27,244, forward strand.
TGCAAACGGAAATCATGTTGCCATATTCTTTTGCGTAATAGAAAATTATTTCTCCTGACAATCCCTCCAAACAAACCATATATGTTCTCTGTTTCTGTAATTTTACCGTGATAAACCTTAATATTTGAATTGTTAACTGAGACCCGAAGAGTGTGAGATGTTCTTAGGTTTTTTCTTTTTTTTTTTTTTGCTAATTCTATGAGCTGTTTGGTTTGACCTTGGCGTGAATTAGCTCCTTGCAACTGTTTGTTTTGCACATATGAATAACCTCTATCTCTGTAGTATTAAAGACTTCATTTTGTTATATGTTCCCAAAAGTTCCCATGTTTTCCACATTAATGGGTAACAATTGTCAACAAAATGAAAGGATGCACGGTAAGGAAGTTACAGAAAAAGATGTGCCAGATGACTGGACAAGTACAGCAGAGGTTGTGAGGTAAAGTTGTTTGATTTGGATAGATCAGAAATGTTTATGAAAGTATTTTTTATTCAGTTTCCTTCCACAATTTCTAAACAAATATGGAAAATCCAATCATATAGAAAGACATATTCAGTTTTGTGTTATTATTTTTAACATAATCTAATCACATTCCGTTGATTTTGCCATGTTTTCTGAAAGATGTTTTTCCAGGGAAGTATTGCATTTCATCATTTCACAGGGTGCTGTATGACAAGCTGGACACAAAGGAAGGAGAAAGGGAATTATTTTAATTGGATAAATAACATTAGGTTCAAACTGACATACTTGTGATTAAGAATGAAAATAGGAACGTGCTAATTAGTTAAAGAAGTGGGCTGAGAATATGATAAGAGTATACTGAGGAGCTAAATAATAAAAAGGAGAGAGTGCAAAGAGGACAGATGGAGGAAAGTTAGATTCAAAAAGTTTAGAGATTTATTCTGGAGGAAGTGTGGGAAAACATGAAGAGGATGAAGAGATTACGGAGATGTGTTGGAGAGAGCTGTGATCTTTTTCAACAGATGGTTTAACACAATCCTAGATGGTTGGAGATTTTAACAGGGATCAGATATCCAATTTTAGAAAAACAATAAAGGGCTGAGATTGTTGAGTTATGTCTGTGAATCTAGAGAAAGCACATGGATTAATGTGCTTTCTGCACTATGAAAAAATATTTTCCTCGTTATAGATAAGGTCTGTTTATGAAACAGCAGTTTCAGATACTCAAGTGATGATTGGACTGAGGGAAACAAGTAATCCAAACCATGACCCTGTGTGGAAACATGTTAGTTTTTGTTTGGTTAGCCAAATATTCTGAAGAAATCTTAGCTGGGCAAATGTGTGGGTACTAGAGACTGTTCCGATATTAACATCTGTAGAAGAAATATCTAGATCAGGGATCAGTAACAAAGTGCACGATCCATAAAGGCAGGTCTATTCAGTCTTATTGTGTGCCTTGTGCTTTGAGCGATGCTATGCTTTATTATTAATTTTACATTATTTAGAATTTAGAATTTCACTTTCTGAACCACTTAAAAGACAATTTTCTGCAATTTGTCAGTTTCAGTTTATTTATTTTATGTTGGCTGTTATAGTTCTAATTGCACTGACTGAATAAAGTAAAGTTGTATTGTTTTTGCATGTTTGATCAAGCTTGTGAAGCTATTGGTGTATTTAAGTGTGCTCTACTGGAATAAAGTTATCAGATTAATTTGTAATTCAGTACATTTATATCTGTTTAAAAAAAGAAAAATGTTTTAAGTTGAATCAGCTGTTTTTCAGTATTGTCTTGTATCGGCCGCTACTAAGCCTCAAATATCAGTATTGGTATCAGAAGTGAAGAAAGTGAATTGGTGATGGGAAGGTAGACTGACGAGGTTGCACAGCTCTGCCTGTTCATTGGCTAGAATGCATGGAGACAACATTATCGTCCATGATGAGGGTAGGGATCAAACTGAAGAGAGCCTGGAGAGGTGAAAAGATGCTCTGGAGAGAATAAATAGAAGCAGCAGCAATATCCAGTGTTCTGTGCTTTGTGCTTCAGCTTTATTCTCAGACTAGAGGGCAGATCAGAGGCTTTAATAACAAACTGTCTTCGTCAGATATTATTTGAAACTGCTTGAAGATTAGGATGTTTGGTAAGTATGGATTTAATTAAAGCAATCTGTGAAAGTCTTTCCAATTAGATGTACTGATAACAGCTGATGAGATCACCTGATACACTGATGCATGGACTGCTTTTCACTTTTTGGTTTGCAAGAATAGTCATTGCTGTGACTATGGTCTCTCCAAAATCATTTTGTTCTTTCTGTTGCCATTTGTAAAAAGATGAGACTGAGAAAAGATTGCTACTCTCAGTGGCGCTTTCTGATATGGGCGACATGGGCAACTGCCCAGGGCGGCATCTTGTGTGGGGTTGGGGGGGGCTGCATGAGCCCAAAATAATTGTGTGACCACTTTTTTTGTGTGTAGCAAAATTTCCGTAATTTCCTATTATTTCTAATAGCTGCAAAGGTGGTTCGCCCAGGGCGCCAAACAGGCTGGAACCGCCTCTGGCTACTCTTCTTTGAAAGACAGTCGCACAAGATCAAGTTGTGTGAATTCTGTTGTACTACACCAAGCAAATACAGTCATGCAGATGCAGAACCATTGTTAAATACAAAAAAGTATGTGTGCATATATATATATATATATATACACATATATATTTCCACACCTCTTTAAAAAACTGAAAGATCTCTCGTGCTAAATGGTTGATCCTGAACTCGCGTCCAAATTGATAAATGCTGAAATGAGCTTAAAAATTATCATAAACACTTTTAAACACATGTTTGATATATTAGGGAGAATAACTTTAATCGTGATTGTACTTTTTTTCCTTCTCTTTAATTAAACTTTTAGAACAGATGATTCAACAGATAGACTTGTCTACTTTTTTAAATCAGTTAATATCTAAATGGTTTTCTGAGTGATAATTGGGTTAATTTGGAGCACATGTAACTGGTTTTGAATAAAGTCTGTGTTTTGTCTAAATAGTGTCCTCACAGGGCAGTACAATTTGTTAACATAGAGATGAATAAAAGTTAAAGTTTTGTTCCTTCTCATAATAGTTCATTTTAATTGAATGAACAATGAATGCCTGGTTTTCTGGTACACTTCAGAAATATTTTTTTGTATTTTTGAAAGGTATCAAAGTTCAATAAAATTAGGACGATCAATTGCATGTGGTCAACACAAATTAATAAATGATTGTCCTTTTGTCTGTGTTGTACTTAGGGTGAAGCTGGTCCTACTGGCGCCCGTGGTCCTGAAGGAGCTCAGGGACCCCGTGGAGAGTCAGGCACTCCTGGATCATCTGGACCCTCTGGTGCTTCTGTAAGTGATTCCAAAAGCAAAAATTTGAAATAAAATTATGCAATAAACCCTGACCCCAGTCAGTTCAAAACACATTTAATTATGAAGATGATTTATTTTAGCATATTTGTTTGTTTTGTCTCTTTTTCTTGCAGGGTAATCCTGGCACTGATGGTATCCCTGGAGCTAAAGGCTCAGCAGTAAGTTTTTTTTGTTTTGTTTTGTTTTTTTGGGGGGGGGTTTCTGTTGTTTGTGTCCATTTCTCACTGTTGTTTGGCCACTAAATGTCAGAATGCAAATTATGTTTGACACTAGAGTATGAAACACACATTCTGATACATCTGAATCTATAATACACCTATCTACATTATAATAGAATCAAAGTCCTTTTACACAATCCTTTGTTTAAAATAGAGACTGAACATCACTTATTTTCAGTCATGTTCTGACTGCAACAGTTTAGATCAGTGATGCTTAAACACAGATAAACATAAGTCTTAACAGCCACTTATTTGGCCTTAACTTACAGATCAGTGATAAAAACAGACAGTAAACAAACGTCTTTTTGACCAGTCAGCCAGTCGAGTTCACTTCCTTTTCTCTTTCTCTCTGTAGGGTGCTCCAGGTATCGCAGGTGCTCCTGGTTTCCCTGGACCTCGTGGGCCTCCTGGACCTCAGGGAGCAACTGGACCTCTTGGGCCAAAAGGAACATCTGTACATACTTTATGACTGTATATACTTTATTGGAGCTCTGTTGTTTAGAAACTAACTGGCTTCTAATTTGGATTACTGCTAATTTCTCTTTCAGAATGATTAATCTGGAAAATGTTGTCCCTTCTTATTACTTCTCTTTATCTCCTCTCTGGATTTAGGGAGATCCAGGTATCCCTGGATTCAAGGGTGAAGCTGGACCAAAGGGAGAAATTGTGAGCTTTGTTTTCATTTCACTCATTTTGAATGTCAACTTTATTTTTTAGTTTTAAAGCAAATAAGAAATGTTATGTTCCTTCAGACAAGGTTTTTAATATTTACTATTTTTTCTCACTCCAATTTGATGGTAGTTTTTCTGTACGAATTGAATTTGTTGGCAGGGACCAGCTGGACTTCAGGGAGCCCTTGGCCCTCAAGGAGAAGAAGGCAAGAGAGGACCCAGAGGTGAGCCTGGTGCTGCTGGACCTCTTGGACCCCCAGGAGAAAGAGTAAGTATCAAAAATGTAATTAAACTGGTTACTTTGAAGAAAATACAAGTTCAAAGTTCAAATTTCTGTTAAATTAATACTTAACCTTTTGTTCATAATGCATGCTGTGGTTACATCATGATAATGACATAGTTTCAGTTTTTATTTTAAACTAATAAAACAATTTTAAACTTTTATGAGCTTGCTGTTTCTGACTTAATTTGGGTCCACCTGGGAATCTCATAAATATATATTTTATTTCTGCTAAAACCATAACTCTGTTTTTTTTTTTTTTCATAGGGAGCTCCTGGTAACCGTGGTTTCCCTGGTCAGGATGGTCTGGCTGGTCACAAGGTGAGCTATGGTTACAGAATAATGTGAAAGGAATATGTAACGAACATGATTCTCCACCTCAAAACCAACAGTGTGGGGGTGCTGTGGTGGCGCAGGGGCAAAGCACAACCCACGTATTGAGGCCCTAGTCCTCATGGAGGTAGTTGCAGGTTCAATTCCTGGCCTGGTGACATTCGCCACATGTCTTCCCCCTGTCTCGCTACCCTGTTTCCTGTCAAACTACTTTCAAATAAAGGCCATTAGAGCCATCAAAACCTTAAAAAAAAGACAGTGAGAAGACATAAATTACATTTGAAAAGAATCATTTCTATTCAACTGATATCATTTTACCTCAAGCAATATTTAATCTTTACTGTGATCTACCGTTTGCTGACTGGTCTCAATTGATCTCAATCTGCAAAGTTGACAACTGGGAAATGATTTGTTAATTATTGTCTATCAAACATGAATCAGCGACATTTTTGTCAATTTTTTATTGTTCCCTAAAGAGCATCGATTGAAAATGCTTTGTAAGCAAATTATTATTTTACTATTATTAATAATACTATTTGTTGTAATAGTAGAAGTAGTAATATATCAAGTCCCGGATGAAATTTCTAAAATATAATTTTACAATTCTTCATAGTTCTTAGATCAAGTTAAGTTGAATAAAGCAGCGTATAACTAATTAAATAACAAGGTTGATGACGTGTGTAACGAGTCTCTTGACACCTCAGAGTTGACTGATCTCAAATCAGTTTTTCACTCCTGAGTTAATAAAGATTAAGGAAAATATTCCTCTCCTGTTTCATTTGGATTTCACTCTGATTTGCACCACCATTTCATGTAATTCTGCTTTGTGGCCACCAGATGGAAGCATAGTTTACGGCCCCATCATGCCTATATATGACCTACATATGCCATATCACTCTTAGGCCAATATCTCATTTAACATTATCTACTCATAGACAGTTTCATTTAAAATAAAATGAATCTATCACAATTTAAATTTCTCATCTTCAGCAGATCAATAAGGAACTGCTGAAGAACACTCTTAACAGGAAAACTTATTTCCTTAGAGGTAGAAAGAAAATTGTGCCACCCAACAATTTGGGCCTAACTGAATGATTTATTTTATTTATTTTTTTTTTTTTTACAGGGAGCCCCAGGTGAGCGCGGACCCCCTGGGGCCAGCGGTGCCAAGGGAGCCACAGGCGACCCTGGCCGTCCTGGAGAGCCTGGTCTTCCTGGTGCAAGGGTAAATTACGCTTACAGTGTTCTGTCAGTTCACACTTCACAAATCCCAGTGGTTAAATCCTAATTAAGTTTTATTTATAGTTCATCACCTAAACATCTAGTTTACAACGTGACCTAATTTTCATTCATTCATCATTTGAAATGAGATGAAGCCTTTAAAAATATGTAGAGCATGACATCATCCATGCTCTACATACTGGCTCTACAAATAATTGGCTCAACATAACCAATTATTTCATTTAATAGTATTTGCTCCTGCAGCTTATTTACATTGGTTAAATTATTTTCTTCTCTTCTCACTGGCAAATAAAAATATCAATAAAGCTGCTCTCATCCACACTCGCATAGCGCTTTATTGAAATCCTGTGGAAAAAAATTATTTTACATAATTTAAATACATCTGCACTATTGTTTTGGTTGTGCTTGTTGAAACAGAACATGAAAATCTACTGCTGTTCTCACTCCATTCCTGCAACAGGCTCCACTGTGGAAACAAGTGAAGCTGGATTCAAGTTTGGCCTGAAAGTCTCTGCAGCTGTAAGCTAACACTTACAGCTGCAGCAGGAAGTGTGTGCAGCAGAAGAAGCAGCAGCCATATGTACAAACTTGAGAGTTAGCTTCATTATCTTAGCATTTAAGTTGATGCCACATTAAATAAATAACAGCAAATGGTTACTTTGCATTTAGGAGATAAATAAAAGAAGGTGACATGTTATGAAATACAATCCATTAAGCAGGTGTAATTAAAGTCACAAACAGACTTAATGCAAAGTTTTGGTAAGGATTTCATGTGTTTGTCTTGACTTATTTGACGTTTTCTCAGCTTTTTTTATTAACTTTTGGATTGTAGTTTTCAGATTTAACACTCAATCACTGTTAACCAGGTGGTGCTCTTACAGCATGTAGACAGGACATATAAATCAAGCTTGTTCGTCAAAGCTTGATCAAAATGAGTAATTTTAATTCTCACTTGCACAGCACTTTTTCTAGCTCCTGCAGTGATTAAACCGCTTCACACTTGCATAAACACAGTGTTGTAGCTACCTTCCTTTGCTCTCATTCACATCATTTTCCTTAATTATTGAACTGCTGCTTCTTGCATAAATTACCAGTCTGATGTGTAAATGCTGTTTTCCACAGGGATTTGTTTTCTCCTACCAACCCTGTTTTGTGTGTGTTTTAATAGTCATCTCTTGGTTCATGTTGTTTTTTTGTTGTTGTTCTCGATCTCTGACAGGGTCTGACTGGTCGTCCTGGTGATGCTGGACCTCAGGGCAAAGTTGGGCCTTCTGTAAGTACAATTTTTTGTGTAATGGATGTATGAATGCATTTCAAGTATTTATTTATTTTTTTTATTGTTAGCTCATTGGAATTATTAGCTGTAATATTGACTTAAACAAAACCTTGACGTGCTTTAAAACTAAGATTTAACAGAAAAGACAATTATGTTATTAATTTTGGATGAACTCTGCTTGCTCCTATTTATGACACTATTGTTCCATTTCATTATCTATTACTTTATTTATCTTTTAGTTAAGAAATAATTACAGAAATCTTCAAATCTTGAAATGCAGTTTAATTTATCTGTACACAATTTTCCAAGACCTTCCTATGACATTATATTTTCAATTATCTCAATTATTATTAAACACTGTTTGTACCAACTCAGAACAAATTGTTGGCAGATATTTTTATATTAAGACATAAAAACACATTTGCTTATAAAATGATCCCTTTTATATGATTCCATTAGGCAACCAAACATAGTAAAGTATGAAACGATGAAAACCGAAATTACAAAGGCTAAAATTACAGAAAAAAAAAAGAAATCATAACAAATAACAGTTTTTCCCCAATAATAAGCTTCTTTAAAGTTGTAGCAGTCGTCCATAAACTCACATTGTCCAACTTAAATGAGAGGTGGTGAACATTTCCACTTACACACTTTAATGTCATTTAGCCCCATAGAAGCTTCAAACAATTGCAAGGTTTTGTCTCTAATAGAAGGCCTATATCATCCAATAAACAATAAAAGAAAATGTAATGTGTTTGTATTTTTTCTAAGCAAAAAAATAATAATCTGTCAGCCCATGCGTGTGTGTGTGTGGGTGTGTGTGTGTGTGTATTTAATATCTCATATAAAACAGCCAGTAAGGGATTTGTAATTCAATTTTAACTGTACGAAATGTGCACAGCCATTATTCATCTTATTCAATGTGATTATTGCCACAACTTTTACATGAAAACTCACTGACAAATCATTCTGACTCCGCTCAGACATTTTCTATCTTCATTTTGATATTTTCCCTCAACATTGGCTTCATGTCACTGCAACCTTAGCTTTTCTGTCACATCTCAAGCATTTCAATCTTCATCCGCTGTTTGTGATTTTGATTTGATTTGCCAGGGAGCTCCAGGTGAGGATGGACGTCCAGGACCTCCCGGCCCTCAGGGAGCCAGAGGACAGCCTGGTGTCATGGGGTTCCCTGGACCCAAAGGAGCAACTGTAAGTATTACAGGCAAAGTTAAATGTGTCCTCTATGTGACAAGAGTATTTATCTGGTCATTATATCTGTTTGGACATAGTGCAAATGATAGATGACTTCTTGAAAATATATTCCTAAAACAAAATCATACAGTAAAATGGATTAGCACCATCTGACTTGCTCTGCTGCACCAACATATGCAGCTTCTCCTCTCTATAAATAGGTGCAGCACTGAGCTCGGCCGCAGTGGCATATTGACTGACAGGTGCTTCTTATTTTTACTGTTAACAGGGTGAATCTGGCAAATCTGGTGAGAAAGGACTGGCCGGAGCTCCTGGTCTGAGAGTAAGTTGATGTTTTCTGTGTTAATTAATATGCAAAAATGTATTTCTGAGGATTTTAAAAAAGAAATCATATTGCTAGTACCATATAATGTTTGCTATAAAGTATTTGGTAGAATTTCTTTCACAAAGATCAGTATGAAGTATTGATTAATTGTGGAAAGCAACTATGTTTAGATTATTTTCAGTTCAAAGCTCAGCATTTTGCACATCTTCTATTGCAGGGGTGAACTGCATTTATCTGTCATTTTCTATTAAACTGACTCGGTTAGAGGATTGTGTTAAAAAAGCTCAGTTATACCTCTGAGATGTCTGTTAGCTAATAGTATCACCTTTGGCTTTGGCTAAACTCATGATATCTATCTTTTCGCTCTCTTCAGGGTCTGCCTGGAAAAGATGGAGAAACAGGCGCGGCTGGACCCCCTGGCCCTGCTGTATGTATTTTCATCCCCCCACCCGACTCTGTTCAGCTTCAACACTGATGCTATCTCTTCCTTTTCAAAGTCTACAATTGGAAACATCATTCAGTATCTCAATTTCCCCAGACTAGGTCTACAATAGCTCTGTCTGGAACAAAAAAGTCCTTGACACTTATGTCTGAGCATTATGGGATGGCAAAAGTGACTCACAGACCATCAGCTAACATGGAATGGTTTTTTTTCAAGGCATTAATGTATATTTCACCTAAAAGAATATTTCTCAGGAGATTCATGACATTGTGACATGTTTTGATATTTTTTCATCATCATAAAAGTTTACATGAATTGCATTAATTGACTGTGTGTTTAGGGCCCTGCTGGGGAGAGAGGAGAGCAAGGACAGCCTGGTCCCTCTGGTTTCCAGGTGAGTCTATACTTAATTTATACTTAAATTCATTTATTTAGCTTTTTCAATTATACAGGTTCCATAGTTAATTTCCTGGATTCAGGAGTTCGTCTGCCAACCATTTCTTCTTCTTTTCTGTGTGCAGGGTCTTCCAGGACCTCCTGGCCCTCCCGGTGAGGGAGGCAAACCGGGAGACCAGGTTGGTACGATTTTTTTGGGTACATCTGAAAGGTCACAACTTGCTCAGTAACACAGGAAAACAAGCTTTGTATAGAATTTGCAGAAACGTTCTTACAACTTCCTGCAGGTATATACTGTTTTTTTTTATAAACTAGTGTTTACTGGTTTACACTGGTTTATGGTGTAAACATGCACGTCATCTAATTAGTGACGCGTATGAATGGATGAACGAGATTCCCACTGTCCCTAACTCCCATCCAGCGAAACCACAGCCAAGGGAACGGGCTTGGCAGAATCAGCGGGGAAAGAAGACCCTGTTGAGCTTGACTCTAGTCTGGCATTGTGAAGAGACATGAAAGGTGCAGGATAAGTGGGAGGCTCCATCCACTGGTGAAATATCACTGCTCTTATCGTAGTGGCAGTAGGAGGAGAAATACTGGCACTAGTGTTTGTCCTAGTCCCAGTGAATTTACTCTAAATAATAACGTGTGTCATGGCTTACAGAAATAAATAAATCTGCGAACATATTTCTTTTTTTCTAAAGCTATGTTTAAAAAAAGTTCAAACTGTCTTTTCTGAACTTCTGCTGTTGCTAGCTGTACTAAATTGCAATGCTGGCTTGTATATAAACAAAGAGTGGAGATTTAATTTTAACCATCACTTTATCAAGTGTTGCTGCAGCTTAGTATTTCAACAGGAGAGTTTTACTGCTCTCTCCTGTTGCCTCAAACGTAGGTGGCTGCTGCCCCTTACTTTCCATGCTAATTATAGGACCAGTAGAAACAGCAGCAGTTTTCAGTCAGAAGCTTAAACACAATTCATCTATATCAGGTACTGCAGCTGCTCCAACTTTAACCAAGTTCTGCCTAAAAAGTTTTGACGCCATAAGCAAAATAAATAAATAAATAAATAAAAATAGCCTATATTTTTTAAAAGTTATCAAGTGTCTTCTGTTAATATGAGTCCGAGAACATTTATATAACAGCAGTACATTTCTACACTCAATAGTTGCATTGTTGACATTAAAACATCCTGATCTTCTGCTCTTTACTGTCTGCTTGTCTCTTTAGGGCGTTCCAGGAGAAGCTGGAGCTGCTGGTGCCACTGGGCCCAGAGTAAGTCCCTTTGATTTCACTTAAATTGGTCGGTCAGGTGGTTACCACAAAGGGTTATAGAGATGTGTCATTAAAAGGTTATGGTCAATTTCTGATATCTGATTTTTGACAACTTTTTACCTGCCGATTCTTAGTTTGGCCAATTTCAACGCAAAAAGATACAAGAACAGCATCGAAAAGCCTTTGGTTGTCATTGGAGATATTACAAGCAGAGGCAATGTCATATCTTTTGTGTGTGAGAGAAAAATCACTAAAACAGGGATATTTCAAAGTAAGAATTGCAGGATTTTAAGCTGTCTTTAGCTTATTTATATTAGCCTGGTTAGAGAAGTTAACATTTCTTGGTGAAATAGATCTTTGCTTTAGCTCTCAGATTTCCAAAAGGCTGTAAACATTTTATGATGAGGTGAAAAACTCAATATGTAAATCAGAACAAACTTGCAAAATGTCCTGCTCTCTCTCACTTTCCGACAGACTGAATGAACATGTTTTATTTCCTTTTAAACTGCTTCTTACATGTCTGCTCTTGAGTTCATTTGTAAACCTCTGCCACTGAAAATGGCTAACTTTGAGAGTTTTTCACTCAGTAAGGGCATCCAAACTGAAGAGATTTGCCAGGGGGACATGTCAGCTCATACATAATGTGGCTTCAAATCAATAAAGTATTTTAGCTTTTAGTTTTCCTATCCATTTCTGGCCAACAGTTGATTTTTCTGATTTTACTGATGGTTTTTAATTGTCGCTGTGCCCCTTTTCAGGGAGAACGTGGTTTTCCAGGAGAGAGAGGAGCTGCTGGACCGCAAGGTTTGCAGGGACCCAGAGGTCTGCCTGGAACTCCTGGAACTGACGGACCCAAGGTGAAGTTCAGAGTTCAGACCAGGATTGTTATCCAGTAAACAGGTTTCGATCAGGTGTGCCTACACAGCTGGCAAACATGTTATTAGGTATCTGTATCACCCCTAACAGCTGACACAGAGCAACCTGCGGAGATGAGTGACTGACTAATTACATTTTCTGTTTTTTGTGTTTTATATAATATTACTTTTTGTGATTTCCTAAGAAAGTTATTGGGAGAGTTACCTCACCCCAATTTAGTTCTTAATTGTCTGGTGATTTGTCAGAAGATGACAGTCTAATGGAAGTCTAAATTACCTCTGGGTCATGAAACAGCACCCCCGTTTGGTATTCTTGATGACGAACATTTCATTTCATAAAAGGGAATTAACTTTGTGGTGCCTTAGTGACTCCGAGGCAGCTCTTACCAAATTATAGCTCATGGGTTTGACGTTATTAACAGGGGTTGTAAGGGAAAAACTTTGTTGTGTTTCTAATTGTACCCTGAAATTCAGAAAATAATCCAAATTGAGTTTGACAAAGCATCCGTGCTGCACAGTGAACACCTGAAAAAGTTGTTCTCCTTGTGCAACGCTTAGAGTTCCAGCAAACATCCAGACTGGGATTGATGTACTTCTGGACCTTATTAATCTCTCCCTTTCGCTCATATTTCTTTTCCTAGTTTATGTACTGTCCAATACCATCATCTTTCATTCTGTCTCTTCAATAAAAACAGGAAACCTCAGTTTTTGAATCGAATCATACGTTTTTGCATCTCTGTCAACTCCTTCTGAAGCAGTAATTTGTCACTAGTGCATCGAGGGTGGAAAGAGCTCACAGCAGTAGCAGCTCTCTATCGTTTGGTTTATTATCCGCTCAGATTTTAATCCCAGTTTATAGATTTTTTTTCATGTGAGGTCAGACAGGAGCAGATAGAGAGGACGAGGATTAGAGCCAGCATGAGTGCGATGATGGGGGTGGGGTGAACAGACATTCTGTGGGTGGTATTAAAAAAAAGAAAGCATCAGATTTATTGCACAAGCCACACTGCTCTGTACGTCACTCGCTTGGCCTTGAGTAAACAGTCGCTTGAAAGTACCCAAAGGAAAAATTGCTGCAGCGTGAGCCCTGCTGTTAGCCGTAATAACACGAGATAGAATAGAGATAAGTTGTGCTGCTGAAGCTGAGCAGAATAGACTCTGTATAAATCTTACAAGTTCTGACCAGGAGAACTTGCACTTTTTTGGCTGCACTTTTTTGAAGTGCAGCCACTTCAAAAAAATAAAAAATAAATCAAAGACTGCCTTTTCTGTAATTTGTTTTGTTTTTTTGCCTTTTATATGCAGAATAGTTTGTCCTGACAAGAGCCATGTTTCTTTTACTAAAAGAGCAATAAGGGCCTACATGTAAATCTAACTTTATTTGTAATTAACTGACTGACTTATAGTGTGTCCAGTCCTTTGATAGCTTTGGAAACATAGCACCACATCAGAAATGGGTTTGGTCCTTTGTTGAAGCAGACAGATTTTTTTTTTCTCACCCTCAGATGTCATCATTATATTATTATGTTTTCAACCAACTGAAATGTTTTAGCAAAAGCAATTGAAAATGTGTCAGAAAACACAAAATTCTTTTTTTTTTTAATTAGATGTAAGCACCTGGTGCAGAAGCTTTCAAAGAGTTATTCATGAACTGAAAGCTTTAAGTAAGTTTTTAGTGACTGTCTCAACTCACTTCTCCTCCTAGACTGAGCTGTCTGCTTTAATCCATGATCTGTAACAGGGAGCCATTGGGCCTGCTGGAGGTCCAGGAGCTCAGGGTCCACCAGGCCTGCAGGGTATGCCAGGAGAGAGAGGAGCTGCTGGCATTCCTGGACCCAAAGGAGACAGAGTAAGCTCTGATAGAACCATGTCTTTTAAAATTAAGGATAGTTGGACATAACACATAATTGATTGATTATTTATTAACCTCTTCTCCCTGCAGGGTGATGTTGGAGAGAAAGGACCTGAAGGTGCTTCCGGCAAAGATGGCGCCAGGGTATGGGATAGTCACTTATTTCATTTTTTATAAATAATAAAACTTCCTAAAAATAATTAAAAGGACAAAACAATTTCAAGGGCCAATGCTTAAATGGCCTTAAAAGTAAGAGTCTTCATTTTTCAGCGATCACAACAAGCTAAATATTGTCTGGATTAATTGTTTTTCTTTCTGATTTGCAGGGTCTTACTGGTCCAATTGGTCCTCCTGGTCCCGGTGGTCCAAATGGCGAGAAGGTAAGTAATATTTCTTTCTTTTTGAAAGCGCTTTATTGCTGAAATCAACAATTAAAGCTATGAAGCAGCCACTGACTGCATATTCAGTTATTTAATGTGTTTTGCTGGTGACGTATATGTGATTCTTGTAGGGTGAATCTGGACCTGCTGGACCATCTGGACCTGCTGGTGTTCGTGGTGCACCTGTGAGTGTTGCCATTCCAGATAGTTTAAGTTTATTAAAAAAAATAACAGTTTCAGCTATACAGTAAGGTGCATTAACTGTACTTGAGTTAATTATTTAGGATCTTTCATTAGTCATAAGGTTACAAATCTTCTTTGAAAACTGAGCGAACAGAAATGTTCTTTAAATAAATGTTTTTGCCTCATCTTCATCTTTCAGGGAGACAGAGGAGAGACGGGACCTCCTGGGCCTGCTGGGTTTGCTGGACCTCCTGTAAGTTTAATTAAAAACAAGAATACGATTGTCTTGTATTGTCTTCTACTGCGAAATCTGACTTAAGAACAAAAAAATAAAAAAAATTAATTGTTAGAGATTTCTATCCCATTATAAATTGTAGTAATTACTCACATCTAAACCAGCATGTAACTAGATTTTATTTCTGATAATAATGTAAACATCTAATATTTGAAAGTGAGAAAGACAGAGTTTAACTGTGAGAGCAGGTCAGTGTAGAGACTCAGATGTTTATGCTATTGTTTTGCTATTGTTTGATGTGCAGAATTACCTGACGGAAATAAGCAAAACCTTAAATGAAAACAACATAAGCAGCAGGTCCAGCATTAATGGTGCTTTCACAAACATTTGCCATACAATTTGCATTAATTTACCACCTTCTGCCCATTGCCAGTTAAAGTGTCCGTGGAAAATGTTCCGCACATTATCCCAGTAAATAGAGAAAACCATAAAAGTAAATGTCACTTACTTCTGTAAATGGAGTCCATGTCGCCCTATTAGAAAGGATGCTGCTACCTTTGATGTTTTGTTGTTGACTTCAAATAGTCCACACATGGGATCCATAAGTTTCAAAAGCAAAATTAGATATTTAATTTAGTCAAAGTACCTGATATATTTCATCTTATTTTACTCTTGATAGCTGAGCATCTTTGCCTTGATGTCTTGTGTGTTTTATGTGCTTTTGTTGATAACTGTCCTAAGATGGTTGTTTTCAGAAGTGTTCCTGATCTCTGCTCTCCATGGAAAGAAATGTTTTGTTTGTGCTTCACTGCTGCCTGAGGGCCTATAGGTAACAGGCACTCAGGATAGATTTTCCATTCGCCACCTTGCCTCTTGTCCCCCTGAGATTGTTGATGTTGTTCGATTCCTTTGATGATGTTGGGAGCTGAAGATAATGTGACTCCAGTATAGGTGGCACATCAGACTATTTTCTCATACCTACAGTTAAAATTGATATTTAGATATACTGCCTAATTGTATCATTTGTGTAAACACCCAGCTTCATCTATAGAATCCAACTCTATTTTTCTAAAACAGAATACATTCTAATACAGAATAGGAGAAGATACACTTCACTGTCCCCAGATAGGAAAACTTACATACATTTTACCCATAACTCATCACAATAACAAACTTCTATTTTGTTTGATATCTTTTTTACATGTTGATCCAAGGTGAAAAATAATGTGTTTTTATACTGATTCAGGATGTATGTCTGGTTATCATGATCTTCTGCACACCCCTAAGCACAGACTGATCATAGGTAATTTTACACTCTACTACATCCATTGTTGCTGCAACCAGATTGCTATACTAAGCTTAAAACACAATAATACTCTGTCTGTTAGCAGTTCCTCAGATCTCACACAATTTCAGATCATCTCAATTCAGTTTATTTGAATCTCAAAGTAATTTATAAACATTCATATACAAATATATGTATGCACTCTACGTACATACATTTTACACCTAAATTCAGTTCAAACCCATCTAAATTACTCCAGTACAGTCCAGTAACATATTCAGATCCAACTTCACTCAATGCATTCATAGTATAATTAAATATCATGAGTGTCACTTCATTATTTATTATCAAATGGTAGAAGTTATCTGTCTAAGGAGGCCTGGTCAATTGCATCAAGTCATTAACAATCATTCAGCCTTAGCAAGCATGTGGTGACAGTGGAGAGAAATCACTATACCAGAAGAAAATACCTGAATAAAGACCAACTGTCCACAAGATGGTAACGTGAATATATTTTTTTCAACTATAATTACTAAAATTAAATGTGGTCAGTCAAACAAGTTTATTAGCCTCCAAATTCTTGTCAAAGTAAATTTCTTCAACATGCTTTAAACTTGAAACTGCACACCTGCTTTTCATCTTTATAATTGGATTACTGCACTGAAATCGGTTTGGCATCATTTATAATTCTCTGTTAATGAGAGAAGAAAAAAAAAAGTTGCCATTTTGATCACGTAGAAGTGAAAATCCAGGTTTCATTAACTTCCCTTTCTCTATCAAATAGAGACTTTCTCCATATTACAACATGACATCTCCAGACACATCATTTCCTTTTCATTGACACTATCTGAAAACACTCAGATGTGACTCTGCCTTTGCCAGTCTTTTCCTCCAATTTAATTACTCTGTCTTGTTCCTTTAGTGTATAATTATTTGGAAAGATATGCATTTACAGACTGTCAGAAGCCATATCTCTATCATTTCGTTTATTCTTAAACTCAGACAGAAATCCCTTGAATGGTTTTCATAAGCCACATCCTTTCAAATGGATTTCATCAATATATTTGTTAGAACAACATTTATCTCAAGGCTTTTTCCTCTACAGAAAAAGCCTACTATGATTAATTATAGATTTTATGTCAGCCTGAATACTCCTGCAAGCTCTGTAAATATTCTCCATTCATAGCTTACATACTGTAACATCACAGCTTGTCACCCGAAACACTGAAAACAAACAACCAAAGTTTTGTGCAGTTTTTTTTTTAAAGCTTGTCAGTTTTACCCTGGAGCCTGTCACATTTTTAATCAAGTTTACATCTGCCACTGTCCTTACTGGGCTGTGCAAAAAGATTGATTCCGTTTGAAGCATTTCACATTTTGTAAAGTTGCAGCCACAAACTTCAGTGCATTTCATTGAGATTTTATGTGATAGACCAGTGCAAACTGGTGGTTGATTGTCAAGTGAAGTGGAAAGAAAAGGATTTATGGAGGGTTTTCTCGCTGAGCTCTGTATAGTCTGTCATCCAAAAACGTAAAGACTATGGCATTACTGCAAACCCTCCAAGACGTAGCTGACAACCTAAGCTGACAGTCCAGGCAAGGAGAGCATTAATCAAAGCGCCGTCAAGATGCTTATGTTAACGGTGGAGGACCTGCAGAGATCCACTGCTGGGAGAATCTGTCGAGAGGACAACCATTAGTCATTCACTCCGCAAACCTGGCTTTTATGGAAAAGTGGAAAGCAAAAAGCCATTGTTCAATGTAGATTACAAGGGTTGCCATTTAAAATGCACCACAAGCCATGTAGATGATGAAATAAATATTTGTAAAGAAGTGCTCTGGTGATGTGACAGATTTAAAAACCTTCACAACATCCTGGACACACTTTCTCCGCTGTGAAGCATGGGGATGGCACAATTATGCACTGTGGAAACTATTCCTAACAGACAGCAGGACATTAAATAACTTAAAATTCATGCAGAGGTTCACCTCCTAGCAGAATAGTGACCCTAAAAATCCAGCCTGGCCTTAAACAGCATATGTTTTATACGAAAGCATGTACATGTGCTAGAATGGCCCTGTCAAAGTCAAGAATAATTGGGACTTTAAAAATTGGCCACAGACCCACCTCATCCAGTCTGGCTAAGCAGGAGCTTTTTGCAAGGAAGAGTAGCCAATAAAATTCAGTCTTTATGTTTTGTAGAGCTGATAGAGACACATGTCAGTATTCAGCACTGAGTCAGAAGAGCAGAAACCAACATACAAAATCAATCGATCACTAGTTTACATCATGCTTATTAAATGCTGAACGTGAGAAAAAGCTTGAGGTATGCACATCCTGTTTTATTCCCAGGGAGCCGATGGTCAGCCTGGAACCAAGGGAGAGCAGGGAGAAGCTGGACAGAAGGGAGATGCTGGAGCCCCTGGACCCCAAGGACCATCTGGTGCCCCTGGCCCTGCGGTAAGTTTTATTGTCAACCCAGCTGCTAATCTGCAACTTTTAGCTTTGGTCAGATCTAAATGAATGGGGATTTAACCCTAAAGGCTGCCTGACTGCTGCCATAGGGAAAAAGCAGAGGCACTTCCTGACATTTATTCTTATAAGTGATAATGTGTCCACCCAATCAAGCAGAAATGTCCTTTTATCTCTTTGTTGAACATTCATATACAGCAAACAGTAATGAATTGTTCTACACCTGTACATGAAACAAAAAAATAAGATCATATTCTGATTTACAGTTCTGCTTTGATCATAGGGTCCTACAGGTGTTTCTGGACCTAAAGGTGCTCGTGGTGCCCAGGGTCCTCCTGTAAGTGTCTTTTTGAAAATATATTATTTTGTTGGCTTCTTCTTGTTAACCTGTTGCTCTCACTTATTTGACATTGCTTAGTGACGATACTGTCTACTCTGTTAGGGTGCCACTGGTTTCCCTGGAGCTGCTGGGCGAGTTGGACCTCCTGGTCCCAACGTAAGTTCACCGCTTTGTTCAACCTCTGCTCATCCACTTTACTCTGTAATGAAAACAGTAGTAATATTAATTACATATAATACAGCATAAATCCAACCAAACAGACAAGAAAAAAGTGCTGGAAAAAAATATTTAGAAAAAAAATTATTTCATAAACAGAAACTGCTAATTAAACATAAAATATCAAGTTTTCTAACAATACAAAAATATTCAACATACATACAACTCAATTTGGGGGCAGAAAAAAAACCTGTTTATAAAAAACATGCCCAAAAAAAGAATGGAAACCTTTATTGGTATCAAATCAGTCTAGCCCTTCTTTCATTTGCTAATCAGCTTTTTCATAACTCTTCTTATCTTTGATTTGACTTCCAGTCAGGAACAGATGCTCGTCACAATAAACTACTAATATAAACCTGACTCTGTTGGAGGTATAAATACTTTTGGGTTGAAGTATAGCTGCAGGACATTCTGTCCCATCTTTAATATCTTGGATACATCCGTTTCCTGCCTCTTAGGTTAAAAGAAATGTAAACTGTGTGCTATCAGCATGGAAATAAAAAATCACACTATGCCTGCAGATAACATGTCACAGACATGGTAAGTACAAAGTAAAGATGGGAGGTCTAAAAATAAACCTCTGAAGTACTCCAAAGGTCATCTTCATTAGGGATAACTGACATTTAATAACAACCACACTAAGGTATCTCTCCTGAAAATAACCTTCACTATTATTTGAAATGATTTAATAAAATCTAGTGATCCAGTGATTAGATAAAATGTACCCTCTTTGTTAACGATGCAATTGTAGATAGTGTGTGGTGGGATTGGATAGTGGTAGTTTTTGACTTGGTCAATTTGAGATAAATGTCAAATGTTGATCTTTAGAATATTAGGTAAATTTTTCCAGCCTGATTTGCTATTCTATAAGTAGCTGTAAAGCATTTAGCTTTCCTGACCGACACACACACACACCCACACACACACACACATTGCCAGAACTGTTTGTCTAAAGCAGCACGACTTTCTTTAGATAATTCCTAACAATAAAGTGCGTCTTTGAACATGTTGAAAATACTTTTTATCGTTGATGTGTATGGACTCTGTACACAGAAATATTTATCTGTCAACTTACTCATAAAATGAGACCTACTTTTATTCAAATGCTTGGTAGGGTAATCCTGGACCTGCAGGTCCTGCTGGCCCTCCTGGTAAAGACGGACCAAAAGGAGTGAGAGGAGACGGTGGACCTCCAGGCAGACAGGGCGATGCTGGACTACGCGGCCCTGCAGGAGCTCCAGGAGAGAAGGGCGACCCTGGAGAGGACGGTCCTCCTGTGAGTATGCTGCACCTCCTCCTATAAGCACCCAGGAGACAGGCTTTTACATAATGTGGAAATCTCTGACCTTGTTAGGCTGAAAATAACACTATGGTTCCTGTTGCACCCACCTACTGTTGCATATAGGTGCAAGTCTAAAGAGAAGAAAATATTTAAATGTATTTGTTTTCTGCATTTTGAGCCACTTTTATGTTTTCCTTTCAATCCTGACAGCCAATTTTAGCAGTAATGGACACGCTTACTACTAATACACAGAGCTGTCAGTGTCCATCACTGACTCTAATAGCAGACTAAGATGTGACGGCATAAGGCTTCACAATTCGGTGACAGTGTAAGAATGGAACCCCAGCCTTTTACTTCAGAGTTGCACACAAGCACACGCATACACACCAGTTACAAAAAGATGACAAGTTCTGTCAAGATAATGACAGGTTGTGTCCCAAGGGCGGAGAGAGGGTGGGGGCATCCTGCTCCAGCTCTGAGACAGTGCTGTATTGAGTCCATCTCTTCCTATAGATTTCATCCTGTGGATGAAATCCTGAGCCTAGCATCAGCACATCAAATCTTCGTCTGCCTCATGGTGCGTCTCAGCTGTCACTTACAGTCAGGTGTTCACTGTGAACATGATTTCGGGAGCTGCAAAAGATTTTGACAGGGCAGCCTCTGGAGCTGAGGGTGACGTAGACCAGAGAGGTGATGGAGAGATTCCTTTGCAACT
Source organism: Alfaro cultratus (assembly GCA_903066825.1). Lineage (NCBI taxonomy): Eukaryota > Metazoa > Chordata > Actinopteri > Cyprinodontiformes > Poeciliidae > Alfaro > Alfaro cultratus. The sequence continues at coordinate 48,108 of CAEFZX010008221.1, forward strand.
CCAACTGGGAATAAAATATTGCGTCGAGAGTGATGGAAGATATACACCTATCACGCCTTGGAAGTGATTTATAAGAAAAAATAATGACCAAGTGGCTCAAGATGTGTTATGCGAGAGATGTATTCCACAGTAGTGATGAGTTTTCTGTTGTTTTTATTTTCCACTCAGGGTCCACTAGGTCCCTCGGGTCCTCAGGGATTGGCTGGTCAGCGCGGTATAGTCGGTCTACCCGGACAGAGAGGTGAAAGAGGTTTCCCTGGTTTGCCTGGACCTTCTGTAAGTAACATGAAATCACAAGATCAAGCACATAGATTCAAAATTAAATTCTACAAGTCAAATACAGGTGGAGATGAATAAAGCAAAAAAAAAAAAAGACAAAAATTTAAATGTGAGCAATAAAAAGCACAAAACAGACAAAAAAACAAAAGGGCACATTATATGTCATCAAACATACTTTGCTTGTCCTTTCTTCTAATTTATATTAAAACATTTCAAACAGTTGAGTCAGACCTGTGAGAGAATGAGCTTCACTGGGCTGTTGAAGAAACTGGTCATGAGGAAGATGTAAAATGTAATGCAGCATATCTTAAATACATAACTTTTTTTTTTTTTTTTAGAAAAATGAACAAAACAAGTACAACTTTAACATATAAAAATAAATATAAAAAACTCATATAATTGCTCTTTGGATGCTAAATTTAACATGTTTACTACCCTTGTATGCATGAAACCACAACTCAGCCCGAATTGTGATTTTTAGACATGCGCCAATAACATTTTATGCCAGTTTCTTTTGCCATTTTTCAACAGACACATAAACACCTTCAAAAAAATCTCAAAACTGCTTTTGCAGCAGCTCTTGCAAGGGTGTGCATGTCTCCACAAACACATTGTCTCTCGAGGCCAAGACACACACAGGCAGACAGTCAGAAGGTGAAAGCATCATCAACCCTGCTGTCACGGCTGTTAATAAATATTAATGAATCTGCCATATGAGCACAATACTGACTGCTTTGGCACTCTGTAAAGTAAATGTGGGGAATCAGCAGATGTGCTCTGGACTGGCAATCTGCTGTGTCCTAATTTGATCAGTCAGAACACATCTCACGTCAATCAGGGCTTTTCCCCTCATGTTTCGGTCTGATGGAGATTACACCACGACATGTGACTGAAGAACTTCCCCTGCTTACATCCAACATTTTTTTGATATATTACATGAACCATGTCCCCTACTTACAACATCTCAGCGGGCATGTCCCCAGCATCAATTATTCACCAGTGTGCATGAAGAGGATTTCAGTAAATCAAAATAAACCCACCAAGGAATGAGCTTTCAATGACAGATGGGACTGCAGATTAGGCTTCATGTTCTCCGAATATGTAGCTTTCTTGATCAAATAAAATGCAAAGTGTGATTTTTTATTTTATTTTATTTTTATTTTTTGTGGTAAAATACTAATTGTAACTGTTATAAACTGTTTAAACCAGATGAGTGCGTTTATATAAATTATCTGGTCTAAATGAGATTAGATGTTTTCTCTTTTTCGGAACAGACAAAAAATAGAAAAAAGCACAATGCTACTAAGAAATATTGTTTTGTTTTTTTATATACAATAAAAGATAATGACATGACAAGTAGCTACAGAAAAATTTTGAATATGTATATACTTCAATCTTGCACCAATAGATTCGGATCAGTGAAATTAGGAACCATGGTGAATGTGCAACCACAAGAAAGTGTTGAAGATAAAAATTATCTTGAGTTTGGGAATCACTCTTCTTTTTAGTTTCTTAGCTATATATTTCAAATTCTTTCATTAAATCTTTAGATTCATCTGAAGATTTATTTTTTCTTTCTATTGTTAAAAATACTCAAATGTGTAACCGGAAATAAACCACAGAACTTGAAGCTTGTGGAAATTTAAAGAGTTGTATTTCTTTTTTTAATTTTTCAACATGTAACAATGAGTCCTTATTCCTGTCAGGGTGAGCCTGGAAAGCAGGGAGCTGCTGGTGGTCCTGGAGACCGTGGACCGCCTGGACCAGTCGGACCGCCTGGGCTCACTGGTCCTGCTGGAGAACCTGGTAGAGAGGTAAAGGAAAATCACCGACACAAAACATGTGCTTGATTAAATCAAAAATGGAAATTCAAATTTCAGAGACATTATTGAGTCAAAGACTTCTGATTTGACTCAGAAGTAAAGGCAGGTTGGTAAGCAGGCTCCATATTCGTATATTTTCTTGCAAAAGGGATGAAGTTGAATAGTTGAGTGTTCACATTAGCTGTGGCTTTATAATAATATCCAGACAATAGAGGTGGGTGGATTCATCCAAAATGTCGATAATATCGATACCAGTAGCAGATCAACACTAGTGTGGTAAGATCGATACTTTAGTTTCAGAATCTGTCTTGAAATTTTATTTTGATTTTATATAATAGTTTCTCAACACTACCTTTAAAAAGATTTTGTTTTGATTTGCTCCCAAATGATAGTTTTTTTTATATTTTGTTTATTTAGGAAAAATTTGCATATATTAGTTTTGTTCAGTGTTGTATAAAGTACTCAAAAAATGTACTTAAGTAAAAGTACAAATACACAGACAAAAATCCACTCTAGTAAAAGTAAAAGTACCACATTAATATTTTTACTTGAGTAAAAGTCAAAAAGTACTGGCTTTTAAAAATACTTAAGTATTAAAAGTAAAAGTACTTGCTGAATGCATTACCTAATCACTAATACAATACCATTAAGAGTACCTATTGTATTTAATTTTAATACA
>CAEFZX010008222.1:0-24029 GCA_903066825.1 Alfaro cultratus
AATATTCATGAAGACTTACTCATGTTCATGACAGGTGTTATGTCATGTTTATGACGGTGCCATGACAGTCTTATTCACAACCCGTCAAATAAAGTGTTACCGAAATGTGAAATACTGTCTTATTAAATCTTTGCAAAACATTGAAAGTGTCCCTTAAATTACTACAGGTTTTCTACAAGTGAAATGCAAACAAGATGTTATTTCACCAGCACTTGGTGAAAATCTTAGAATCACGATGAAGAACTAAATAGTACTTTAAAACTAGTAAACTGAAACATGAAGGGCAAATACCAGAACAATGAGCTGAAGCAGTGCTGTTATGAGCTTAAAAGCTGCAATTTGTTTTCTCTATCGGAGATAATGTTCTTCTAACATTCTTCAAGGGTAGTCAAATATTGATCATAAAAGAGGCTGATCCTGCAGAAGGGTAGAATGGAGTTAAGTAGCTCACTTCATGCCAAAGATTTGCCTCGTTGAATAGTTTATGCTTTGAAAAAAATAACTCTGCTCTGTTGTGTTGCGAGTAAGCATGTTTCCTTTTACACTTAAATATTGCTTTTCGTAGCTGTGTGAACATAATTAACAATTTCAACAGTTTCAATTCTTCAACGATGAATTGTGCAGGCAAGACTAATTGGAAGACAAACAGAGCTTTTGGCTTCTTTTTTTGTTGACATCCTTGAATATTACAGTTCTCAGAACTGGATAAATCTAAGAGAATGTCCTAAAAAGGAAAGAAGTAGATGTTTAGAAAGAAATACAATTTCCTTAGCCTTAAATTCTTAAGAAGGTGCTCAAGACTGAAAGCAAGCAATTCACCTAAACCCCTTCAAAGGGTGGATGGATCCCAGAAAGAGCAAGCAAAATTTACACCGTTTGACCATCAGTTTGCAAGAAGTAAAATATTTCTGGATTCTTATTCAAAAATACACAGATCAGATGTGCCCTTATGTTTGCTGCCTTCCTTTTTTCTAATGACTGCTATTGCCTCATAGCAAATAACAATAAAAACATGGGAAGCTTCCGAGGGTTTTTGAACACAAGGCAGTGCCGATGACAAAGTTATATTGACAAACCTACAGATTAAGTGACTCACGCCAATATCCTGAAGCTTATAATCAGTTTTCGTTAGAAGCCACTGTGCTATTCAACACAACCAGTAGAGCTACAGTCTAACATGGGATGATATTAGTAAGAGAATGAATCTCAGAGGATCCAATTTATACTACATGCAGGTAAGAAATTGTCGCTGGGTGTTGTTCTCATTTCTCTGCCTCTAACAGATTTATTTAGGAATATTTCAGCCAGAATTTAAAGCTACCTGATAAAAGCAATGAGTTTAGATCATTTGAGGTGTTAAAACATTAAACAAGTTCCAACTTGCATTGTCTGCCACCTTGCATTGTCTTGATTTTCACAAAGAAGATGATTCACTATAAATTCCCACCTGTGAAGGTGAACATTTCTTATGAATGCTGCATTGCATTTGAAGGGTAGTGGTGGTGAAGTTCTGACAATGACTTTGCTGTTAACATAGCATTTTCCACACATCTAAGATGGTTTGGATTTGGAAATAAAACACATTATTGTATCTATCCATAAATCTGCACGTTGTACCAGGTCTTACGTATCTTTGTGTTCATTAATCGTGGAGTAGATCAGTAGCAAAACAATGGTGATGTTGAGCCAATGCAGGTGTTCTGCCTATATTCAATATGCTCCAACATTACTGCAAACATGGTACCATAGTTGTAAATTATTGGAATAAGAAATATTGGCCATATTCAATGGTCAACAGTCAAATAAAAACAAGACATGAACAAAAATAAATTTTAGAAAATGTTAAGACACAGAGTTACACATATAACTCCACACAATTACAAACTCAATACAGACTACTCAACTTTTTACTCTTCATCCATCAATAATAAATCCAGCCGCCCAGAGAAACTGATTTCTGTTGCGTGTAGCCATAATCAAAAGGTAAGAAAAACTTGTCCAGGACTATCGTAGATTATTCTTAAAAGTTAAAATATAAGCTACACAAGACAGTGGAGGGAGGGATGGAAAACAATATAATAATTATTTTACTAAAAATATAAGCATATTATGTTAAAAAAAATGTCAAAAAATATTGTTTAGTTTATATTTAATATCATAATGAGTCAAACAGAAAGATCTTTTATTTTAGGTCTGTGTAGTCATACTTGGTTAACGCAAAGTGAATAGTGTGTCAGAGGTAAGCTAAGTTACAGTAACTTAGCTTACCTAAAAGCTAAATTAGGTAAGCTGTAAATGACAGACTGTAGATTTTTATAGACTTCTGAAGGAAATCCATTATTTTAATTTGTGAAAGCCTGAGGTAATTAACATTCTAAATGTATGCAAATACATTTAGAATGTCAAATGTATTTACATACAGTTCTATATGTATGCAAATAGTTTTAGTATTTAGATATTTCAGGAAAAGAAGATATAACTTAAACATTCTAAAAAGGGCTGTTCAGTTTGAATCTTTTATTTTGCCAACTTCATCTGGACTAACATTTGACTCAAACTGATGCTTCAGTCAAAAGTGGAAATGGTAGCAAATCTAATATTTATAGACATCCTGAAGCAGGTGTATAGAAATCATTGGAAATGTCAAAATCATGATATAGTCCTTATTGGTAAGATATGGCTGGGACTTGCCAAAGTACAAAATCCTAATCCTTACAAGATCTAGTGGAACCTTTCTTCATGAACAAGTTGTCTCTTTAATGCAAAATTTTGAACACTGTCCCTTTCACCTGTTAAAACAGAAGTGAAGAGTCTGAGTGAGTTATTTGTTTGGGATCAAAAGAGAGACATGGCTCTTAGCAAATAAACTGTAGATGGGTAAAACCGTAATAGATTCTCAATAACAAGTAAATTCTTTGCATCACCCCCCTCCACCCTATCCTTGTGAAAGACAAGGATAAGACATCTATAGCGATAATGTTGATGGTACAACAAACACAAACATGTTGTAAGAAACCAATATGCATAAAGAAAAAAATAATAGTATGCATGTTCATCAAGAGAAAATGTGTTTGTGTCAGAACTGCTATTCTTTAGTCTATTTTTACCTGATATTACTTCACCAACAGAAACAGACTATCTTTAAAGCTGCCTTTAACTCCTTTTACTGAGACGTGTTGAGAAATATTAAAAATAATCAGTGCATAGAGTGTCTAGCATTTCCATGACAACCGGTCAGTAATCCAGTAACATTAATAGTTTATTCATGATCTACCCTTATCGGCATACGTTAACTCTGATTGCATGAGATAAAGATTTTCATCAGGCTTGAAGTTTGAACTTGTGACTCTGAGTTGAGTCTTTCAGGAGGAGTCTGAAAATCTTTCTTTTTGCAATGTACAGACCATAAACGGTTTACTTGGAAAACACAGGCTATCCACTGTATGCAGAATACTTCTGCAGAACTGTTACTCTTCCTCGATGAATTTCTCCCAATGTCAACTGGCTTGTCATTAAAATAAGACCAATTAAAAAAGAGAGAAATGAAGAAGCCCCAGACACCCATGTTTGTGAAATTCAGGTTTATCCATAATTTATGTTCTAAAAGATGTAGCTACCTTTTTTTCCTTTCTCCTTTCTCCTGAAGTAAACATTTTACCTGTAGGAAAAAAAGAAAATCACTGTTTAGATTGGCTCCAGCAGGCATGTCAGATGGCAATTTTCTATTTATTTATTTTTTAACCATTACAACAGTGACTTTTGTGTGAACCACTTTAAACCAAAATAATTATTTGGGGATGAAAGAACACATGCAAAACTGGTTGGGTCTATCAGTAGCTAACACATTCCAGTGATATAATATTGGATTTCCATTGTAGTGATTTAAAACCATGTTTTCTTTGAAGGGTAAAGTATCAACCATAACTCTTCTTATCCAATACCACCAGTGATTTCATCTGCTTGATGAAATCACTGGATTTTTCAAAACGTCAAGTCTAAATCGATTGATTGTTTTTCCCTTATACATCAAAATGGTTTGTCTTTTTTTAATTTATGTGGAGTGCTGTTTTTAGAGGAGGTGTAAACCATGAAAGTGACAGCACTGGCAGTTGAGATGGGAATGCTGTAGAACAGTTTCACGGGCTTGTGAATCCTGAACAGGCTTATTGTCACCTTTTACTGAAGCCGAAAAACCAGCCATGCTTGTGGGCAAAAATCTTTTTCTAAAAGGCATATAAACAACAGAGCAGGCAGTAGATAGTATTGTTTAAGAAAAGAAAGCAGCAGTAGGAAGACGAAATACAACACAGACTGCAGAGCAGATCTTGTTAGCAGAATCAGAAATCCTAATCAGAAGTGTGTCAGCAAATTATCTTCAGTAGGGAAATAGTCAACAGTTCTGAAGCTTTGAATGGAAGATTTCTCAGACTAGATAGTTGGTTGAGGTTTGAACTTTTACTGAAACTATTTCATATTTCCAATGAAAGCCAATTAACAAGCTAAAGAGCAAACTTACAGAATGTAAGAAAGAGTGTGTCAAAACTTGACTAATTTCATATGCCACAACACACCACTGTACATCATTGGTTTTGGAAGACTGTAGACACACACACACACACACACATTTAAATATATATATATATATATATATATATATATATATAGCTCATCTACCCATGTACTTTATTGTTTTATTGTAAAAATAATTTCTTCTTGAAATTACATCAACAAGTCCTGAAACAAACTCAGTCCTCTTCTGTCATGCAAAGAAGCATTTCTGCTGCTTGATAGACACACATTAAGTGGAAGATATTCATTACATCCAGGGAGCTGCCAGCAGTCAGGTGCGCAGAGGTGATAAGCCCTGAACTGTCTGTGGTTCCTAACTCTACACCTCGTTTTTTTCTCTTCTCAGGGGTGCTGTCTGGAGGCAGGCCACATCTACGAGGCCCAATGGAGACATGAATAAGTCCGATGAATACCTAAATATCTAGAGAGAACAGCCTGACAAAAGCCATCATAGTCAGTCCTGGATTGCCAGCAGAGGAGATGAAGGGGATTGGGGAGATATCTATCAATGTACCACATGTGATAGAGTGGGGGGAGACATGCAACTGTCTACATGCCACAGTGGACGCTTAGGTTGAAGAATAACCTGTTGCATAGAAACCAGAGAAAAATTAATTACTTGCTGCTTAGTCATGCTGTGTTAGTTTCATGTGACCACTGATCCAGAGAAAAAAAAAACATGCCTAAAAGGCAACATGGCAGACGTCAGTATTGCAACCACCATGACTTCCATCTCATTTCTCTGGGTCTAAGCATGTTGCTTTGAGATCCGACAGTGCTGATGTCTAACATTCAAAAGCAGCTCTGTGAAAAGTAAATATGCTTGAGGCTGTGATGCAAAGCCAGTTTATCTGCTGCAAAACAACTCCTAGAGCTCATCTTATGATGCTGAATGAACATGGAGTCAAACTGGTTTGCAGAAACTGAAAATGTTTTTCAAATTTATATAAGTCTAAAACACATTTTCTTGCAACTATCTATTCATTTAAAGAAGGTTTGTGTAATGTTTCTTGTTGTTGCCAATGAATTACTGCTAATTGGGGTTAGAAATACAAATGCAGAATAAAATTCTGAAAATATGCTCAAACTGACAAATTTATTCTTTTGTATTATTTTTGAAAATCAGATGTTAACATTATTCATAGAAAGGTACAGAAGATTGTATATTTATCATTTTCACAATTTTGAGTTTGCAATTAACCAAACGTGTGTGTTTGGATTCTGCAATTTCTTTCATAGTCCAAACACACGCATGTTCGCAGCCAACAAACGCATGAGGAGAACATGTGAAACAAAAATCCCCAGCTGAAAGATGAATTGTGGGTCTCTATTAGGAACTCAAACTGGTTTGGGGCCCAGTCCCATATCTTGAATGCTTTTCCATCCATTTTCTAACACCCTTCTCCCTATTGGGTTTGGGAAGAGTGCTGGTGCCTATCTCCAGCTAACATTCCGGGCGAGAGGCGGGTCACCCTAGACAGGTCATCAGTCTATCGCAGGGCAACAGAGAGTCGGACAGGACAAACAACCATGCACACACACACTTACACCTGGGGAGAATTTAGAGAGACCAATTAATCTAGCAGTCATGTTTTTTTGTACTGTGGGAGGAAGCCGGAGTACCCGGAGAGAACCCATGCAAGCACAGGGAGAACATTCAAACTCCGTGCAGAAAGACCCCGGGCCCGGAATCGAACATCGAACCCAGGACCTTCTTGCTGCAAGGCAGAATGCTTTTCCCACTTCAGTAAACAAGCCGTACTTGTCATCTACTGAGGTACCAAAGTCTACAGTATACACATCCATGCAAAGTGTCACAGGTGTGCCTAGCAACAATAGCTGCCAGATTGATTTGTCATATATATATATTTATTTATTTATTTATTTATTTATTTATTTATTTATTTGTTCTTAGGATGTGCTGTGGTTGTTTGCTTCATTGACATGTTTCGTAGATTTGTTTACATGACTGAGGATACACATGTCTGAAACAGCCTCAGCCAGGCTTAAGTAACATAAATCCAACCTGGACATACCTTTGCCTGTAGATGACCACATATGTTAGTATATGAAAGATTTTTAGATACCTGAAGGAAAAATTGATTCAATTAAAAAACACAATGTCCTAGCCAGCTTTTAGTGCTTTATGGCTATAAATGAAAGATTTATAATGATCATAATATCACTTCTGTACCTCAGGCTCTGAAATAGGTTGGCATTTAAATTGGGGATGAGCAGTGCACACTGTTCTTACTGACTCTGCCCTCCCTCAAGCTCATATACATCCATCTGTCAAAGCAAAGCAACAGCAACTATCAGCCCCTCGCCCCACCATGATTAAAGTGCTTTCATTTCAAAGGCTACCCAATAAATGAGATTAAAATATTTCATGAAAGCATGTAGTCATGCAGTTGTAAGTGAGAGTTATTTTTACAGACAAGGGGAAAGTGAGAGGAGGTGTATGACAACCATGGCTTGAGGTATCAAGCGCTTTTCCTAATTAATGTCAACTTGACAAAACCACACACACTGCGCTGGTGAAGAGGGCCACTGTTTGGACCAGATGTCTGTTTCTCCACAGTCTACAGTGCTGTGCTTGTTGAATTTGTTTGTTTTGTCTCTTTCAGAAGCTTGTAAACCTACAGTATATATTTTCTTCTTGATTGGAATGTCATGATCTTTGAAGACAAAAAACGACTGCATTTTGGAATGAAAGAGTCAGGTGTCAAGAAAAGAAATGGGAGGAACACTGAATTAACACATGGGCTTCAGGTTTAACTTTATGGTTTTGAGTTGGTTTGTCCTTTCATTTTTTATTTTATTTTATTTTTTGTGTACCTCCAAACTATTTCTGCCTGATGAATACTAGTCAAATGGTTTACAGCAAATTTACAACAGTTCAAATTTTTGGATTAATTGACCTTTTGCTTTTGTATTGACTTTTATTTTTGGAATTGGATATACAAGGACAAAATAAAGTGTTTTGATCACTGAGCTACAGTTACAAACTTATGTCTGCCTAAAGTGAACCTATGCTCTTTACCTCACCCTATTTACAAAAAGGATTTGTGACTTAAATCTTCAACAGTAATTGTTAATAAACTTATCCAAATGAAAATATATATTAATTCAGTATGAGTTTATCGGTTACCTTTCCATGTGCGGTTCCTTTAGTGGAATTTAACCAGGAACCTTTAGTCAAAATGGCATTGCACCAAAAAATTCCTTGATAAAGATTCAACCCTTTATGATCACTACTTGTAATGTGTTGGTTAAACAAAGTAGAGCTTTTGCACTCTGCTTTTTGGGGGAAACGAATAAATGAAAAACAGACACTGATGGTATGACTCTGTTGATTACTGAAGTGAGACATCTTGGAATAAATGTTTACTTTTTTGTATGCTGAAATAGCTGACGGAGAGTATAGAGTATTGACAAGTAGGCAGTCGGTGTTTGGCCGGTAGATACTAATAAACCCATCTGTTGGAGCTTCATTAACTTTTTATAAGAATCATACATCGTGAAGAAAACCCATATGATGAAAATATTTATTTACTCAATATTTATGCATTTATTAAATTTTTATGAGATGTGGATGATGTGTTGCTGTCTTCAGAACTATTCGTCAGAATATCGAGGTCACCCCACCCCAGTGAGTATTTGATGAACTCTTTTAAATATATTCTTCTCAGGTGAGAAATAACCACAAGCTAGATTTTCAGCCCTGTGCCAATCTGGCGTGTTAATGTAGTTTATCACTATTTATGGCAGCATGTGTTTTTATCATTTGAGATATACAGTTAATTTGAGGTATGCTCTCTTACCCATAAAATATGCATTATATTCTATAACCCTATTTTGAAGAAATAGTTGAGAAATATGTTGTAAAAAGTCAAAACAGAAAAAAATTCACTGGAAACTGTGATACATTTGTCTCACTGTAATACCCTCAAGAGGCTGATATGATTTAGACCAAAATCCTGTAGCCATACCTCTCTAAAGAACATACCTAAGCTATAAAGTAATAGATCCAGATTTTATTTCACTTATTTGAAATGACATCATAGCATGATTACCTTCAAAACTAAGTAGAAAAATCACCATCACAAACATGGACTGACATTTAAACATTTCATTGTGAATAAGAAATCTTTTGTTGTCCTTTATTTAAATGCACTGTTTTGTTTTGGATAATGTACTAAAATGTCTCCAAACAAGGTTTGTATTGTGTTACAAATGCCAGATTATGGATTTTTATAGAGGCTATACTGTTGTGGAGAAGGGAGCAAATCCCCTATTCCCGCTTGTGATAGACTGACATTGGAGAATATTACATGGTGCTAAGCTGTGTATATACCCCTGTGCAGACATAAAAAAGTCTAGGAGCTTGTCCAATATTTCAGCCAGCAAGCCTAAGGCACAACCTGGCTACAGAACGTACCTGGGGTGCAACCACAACCCACAATCCGCACAGCTCGTACAAGAGCTTCTGCGTCACATGTTTCCAAAACAATGTAGGTTTTTTGTTGCTGTCAACTGATGGGATTTGCCTTCTGATTCTGGTTCAACTGGCAGTGCACATAATGGAGAGGAAACATACAGACAAGCCCAAAGAATTGCTGACAGCCTCTTGGACCTGAAATAAACTGCTTTGTCCCCTTGAATTTATGCTCACCGGCAGTGAAGAGGGTATCAGTCCAGCTTGTGTTCTTTTTTTTCTTTGTTTTTTTTTTTTGTAATGTGGAACAGTTTTCCAACATTTGCAATGAGGAAGACACAACAGAGAGTTTAGCAGCTGAGCTGAAAAACATAATGAAGCTGCTTCAAGAATAGTGGTGACCATATCTTTAATAATGCATCATGGATGTTGGACTGCATGGAAAAATGCATGTAGATGTGTGCATTATGTGAATGACTGAGTGCAAAACGTCATTTAAAAGTTTGCTTTGAGTCTAGACGGATCCTAGCAGTGGTGAGTGAAATTGTATGGAAAATATTGATGAGGTTTGCCCAGAGGAACAGTAGTCGTGCCATGTTGCAATCAATAATTTAAGCATTCTTTATTATTTTATTTTTTTCCTCTCTAGCTCTGTATGTTAGTCTTTCCATTGCCTTCCTGTGCAATTTCGAGTTCTGCTCAAAAAAAGTTTTTGCTTCCAACACAGTCTCTCTCCCCTTAACTCGAATCCTCTCTGCTTGACTTTTGACTGGGCCAATCAGCGAACAGAAGGAGAAGATGTGAATGATGATGGTTGAGGATGGTTGTTTACAGAGCTGGCATCACAAACATTTGTGATTGGGTAAAATTAAAACCTCAACATAGTACACGCCTCCAGGAAGCAATTGTTTCTCGACAACCAAAAGCCTAGACCCTTCGTACAAAGCAAAGTGTAGTACTAGGGGCCACTTTTTACCAGGCTACTCTATGTAGAACTGTAGACTATTTCTACATTTAATCATTTCACTAAAAAAAATTAAATAAATGAAAGAGTCATGTAAACATAATTTTGAGGACGGATTCGATTCCAAGTCAATAGATACAATATTATCTTTAAAAAGTAAAATACAAAAATGAATAACATAAACAAATGAGCAGAAGTGTGTTTTTACCCTCTAGATTTCTAGATACTTCCCTGTGGATGGTTAAATGCTTATGTTTTTTTGTTGTCTGATATGTAAAAGGAGTGGTAAATGAAATTTCCATTAGAGTGGACACAAGAGACCAAAAACTGTCGTTAAAGAAGGAGCAGAAGTACATCTTAGATATTTGAAAAACATCTGCGAAGGTTTAACCCGTGAACAAGAGCAAATTCCCTCCTGTTTTATCCTTACAGCTGGCATTAACGGCTAATTGCAAGTTGATCCTACAGTTCCGTGATAATGGAGGCAAATTAGCCCCTACTAACTAATCAAACATGAAGTCCTTACAGGCCATTAGTGTGAATTCTACTAAATAAATAAATAAATAAATAAATAAATAAAGCAACCTTTGGGATTAGTATCTTTCAATAATTTTATCAACTGTATATGTGTTTGCTGCTTGTTGTTCAGTGCAGGATGTTCTATTTTCAGAATGTGAAAATAGACCTAAACAATAAAATGTCTTCTCTTCAGGACGTCTGGGTTTTACAATGGGGATTAGCTGCACTAACAGACAGCAAAATGGTAATGATCTATTTTGTTGATTAATTCATTTACATGTTTAGATGTATTTAGATGTTTCTAAAAAAAAATACACATTTTAAGAAACATTAACCTTTCTTCAATCAATCAAATTTTATTTGTATAGCACATTTCAGCAGCAAGGTATTTCAAAGTGCTTTACATCATAACAAACACAAAAACACAAAGTCATGCAACATAGAATCAACAATCAAAACATTACATTAAATCAAGTGCCATCATTAAATTCGTAATTGGTTACGTTTTGAATACAATTCTAAACAAGTGGGTTTTTAGTCGAGATTTGAAGGCACTCAGTGTTTCAGCTGTTTTAGTTTTCTGGAAGTTTGTTCCAGATTTGTGGTGCATAGATGCTGAATGCTGCTTCCCCTTGTTTGGTTCTGGTTCTGNCAGTGTTTCAGCTGTTTTAGTTTTCTGGAAGTTTGTTCCAGATTTGTGGTGCATAGATGCTGAATGCTGCTTCCCCTCGTTTGGTTCTGGTTCTGAGGATGCAGAGCAGACCAGAACCAGAAGACCTGAGAGGTCTAGAAGGTGGGGACAACAACAGCAGATCTTTAATGTATTGTGGTGCTAAGCCGTTTGTAAACTAACAACAGTATTTTAAAGTGTATTCTTTACAGGGAGCCAGTGTAGAGACTTTAAAACTGATGTTATGTGCTCTATCTTCCTGGTTTTAGTGAGAACGCGAGCAGCAGAGTTCTGGATCAACTGCAGCTGTTTGATTGATTTGTTGGACAGACCTGTGAAGACGCTGTTGCAGTAATCAATGCGACGAAAGATAAACGCATGGATGAGTTTCTCTAGGTCTTGCTGAGACATTACTCCTCTAACCCTGGAGATGTTCTTCAGGCGATAGAAGCCCGACTTTGTTACTGTCTTAATGTGGCTCTGAAGGTTCAGGTCAGAGTCCATCACTACTCCCAGGTTTCGGGGCTGATCTCTAGGTTTTAGTTGTAATAACTGAAGCTGTTCATTGACTCTAGATCGTTCCTCTTCAGGTCCAAAAATAATAACTTCAGTTTTGTTTCTGTTCAGCTGGGGAACGTTTTGGCACATCCACACATTTATTTGTTCTAAGCATCTGTTCAGTGATTGGATGGGTTCTGAGTCACCTGGTGACATCATAACGTAGAGCTGTGTATCATCTGCATAGTTATGGTAGCTAATATTATTTCCTGTTGTAACCTGAGTTAGTGGGAACATATAAATATTGAATAAAAGGGGTCCTAGGATTGAACCTTGGGGTACCCCACATGTGACCTTTGACCTCTTTGATGAGAAGTTTCCAATTGAAACAAAGAAATCCCTGTTCTTTATATAAGATTCAAACCAGCTGAGCACTGGACCAGAGAGTCCGACCCAACTCTCCAGTCGATTCAGTAATATGTCATGATCAAAAGTGTCAAAAGCTGCACTAAGGTCCAAAAGCTGCACTGTGGTCAAAGAACCACAGAGCTTGTTCCAACAGAAACAAGCATTGTAGTTCTCTCACAGTCCGTATTTATATGGATATCAGTGAACACTTCTTGTTCCATTCAAAAATTTTCCCAGAACTCTGTGTTGGTGCATCACATAAAAACCCAGTGAGATATATAAAAATGTGTCATGTAACATTATATACAATGGAAAACTATAAGGAATGTATGTATTTTGTAATACAATATTAATATTGTTGCTAATTTTTATGTTTAATAAACAAAACATACTTTGGGAAATAAAAATGTATTGGAATGAAAAGATATTACTGTTTAAAATCTTCAAGTATTGATGATCAGAGGATTGTCATGTAGCATGTCATTATTATTATTCTGCCTTTTGTACAGTCTGTTGTTTGTTTAGCAGTCATCAACAGCACATCACAACATCCTGTCAGTGAGCCGAGATTTCAAAGAACTCTTTATGATCTACATAATACAAGACTGTAGTTATGAATGACATGTAGCCTGGGGCGTGCTGTGGTGGCGCAGGGGGTTAACACGCTCCACGCTTGGAGGCCCTAGTCCTCGACGCGGGCGTCACGGGTTCGACTCCCTGTCCCTGCGACCCTTGCCGCATGTCCGCCGCCCTCTTTCCTGTCTGTCTACAGTCGCAAATATACGAGCCACTAGCGCCGCAAAAACTCTTCGGAGAAAAAAATAAAAAATGAATGACATCTAGTCTCCTATCACCTCAGATACACATGCAGAATCTTATCAAAAAATCCCTTCTGTAAGCTCTCTAAAATCCTTTAGTTCACAAATAAAAAATATGTAGTATATGAAAGAAACTTAGCATAGACATAGAGATGATGATAAAACATGAGACACACAGTTGGGATTAGGTGACTGGTCAGGATTGGTGAGGGCTGAAGTTCATTATTTCATAAGAATATTGTTGGTGATACATATCACATCATGATCAGGTATAAGATCAGGCTGTCAATCTCCCTTTCTAAGCTTGCCCATAAGCCCATTATTGAACAATATACAGTGCCTGACCAAAGCAAAAATCTAAGAAAGTTGCTTTTTAATATGCATGTTTTTTTCTCAACAGCAGATAGGGTTGTGATGTCAGCCATTTCAAGGAAGATGTTCATTTTTCTGTGAGACGAGATTAAAACCTGCTGCCAGCAAAAAGACGCTCTGTTATCTGCTACTCTATGGCGGACCATCACAACTGTTCAGGGATGCATCTCACACACTCCCTTCCAGCTTTTCGATACGACATGCCAAGCTTGATGACCTTGAGGTCGACAAGGGACTTGAAGTGCCAGGTGACAAACTGGTTTGCCAGATTTTAAACATGCCCCCATCAAAGCTGTGCCTTGCAGACAAAGGGCAGTGATAAGCCAACACCATCAGCAGAGTGAATCACATGAACATTCACCTGAAATTAAACCTAACTACAAGCTATACAGCAGGCTCTTCCCCTCTACAGAAGCTATCTAATTAGTCCCCTAACCATTTCTGAGCATGTATGCCAGAATATTATGATATAACTAATAAATGGAAAGATTAACAGATTAAGTGGTAACAACACTGCACTGATAGGATTTTTTTTTTATTGTGACTAACATGATAGCAGTGTAAGATTATCCAAATGGCCAATGACGTGGTCGTTGTTTTGCAAAAATGTATTTTACAGGAATTGACTTCATTTTGTCTTTCCAATAGAGCAATCTGCAAACTGAATGGCTGAATCGCAAAATCCTCCTTGCTTAGTTTATAGTATTTCATCAAATTAAGTTCAATTGTCCTCATTTATACAACACAAATTCACAACAAATGTCTCGAGGCATTTTACAAACAAGCCATTTAAATTCAATCGCACATATATTCCAATAGATGTTAGTTGTCAAAGTGTAACCAATCTTATACAGCAGGGGCTACGGTGGGAATTATAAAGACCGACAATATCAAATTACACAAAACTATCACAACTGCAAATAAAATTCAGAACCATTTAATTCAACAAAGAAGAATAAAGCAACAAAAGTTTGACTAACTGTTGACTAATGTAAAGTTCAAATCAGCAGCAAAACAGCATGTTCATTTTCCTGATGTCTGTTTTAAAATGACTGGTAACTTTATCAACGCTAACCGGTGCACCAGAAGTCATTATTTGCAATTCCTTTTTAAGACTTTGCTCTGTGTTTTACTTTTTTAAAGTGGCATTTAACAATCCGGCTTATTGAAGCCTTTTATAAAAATGTGTTCTCCAAGACTAATTTAAATAAGTGGCTCTGAGAAGCAAGGTTTCTTTTTGAAAAAGAAACCCTCATCTTCACTGACAAGATATTACTTCCTATGTGGAAATAGTGGCTATTGTTTTGTGACATTTATTCTAGCTGAAGCAGTGGGTGATGACCTAAGCTTGAGGCAAGAGTGTTCACTGGCTTTCTCCTCTGACTAGGTGAGCTGTGGCAGGTTAGAGAGGCACTGAGAGTAAAAAGGCCATGGCACCAAGACACTGATCTGGACTGAAACAGTGAGTGGAGACAATGAGAATGTACATGGTCCATTTGTAAAAAAAAATACCAAAGGGCTTGTAACATAGAAGAGTAAGCCTGGGAATGGCAAACACAGAAAAAAGAACAGTGCCGACACGTAAAGTTATTGTAGTGTGGAATGACAGTGGAAGAGAGGTTTTTCGTTTGTTTGTTTTGTGGACATAAGGGTTCTCTCTGATGTATTTTAATCCTTATATTTCATATGTTTTCACTAAAATAGATTGTCACCATGCTGCTTTATTGAGGAAATAATATGATTTATTGTATGGCGAATTATTTATGTTTTATTTAAAATACATTAGTTACTTAGATCACCTTTCATAAAAGGTGATCTGAAGAAGAAAAAAATTTTCAATTCGAGAAGAAATCCTATTTTAACGTTTTTCTTTAGTTGGGAAAGTTTTAAGTGTGGCCTGTGGTGTGACTCTTGACTGAGATTAGGCTGAAAGTAAGTTACAGGAATTAGTGGTAGGTCCCTTCAAATCGAGACACCTCTACTTCCCTTAGCTGTCCACAGTTATAGGACATTTAGCAAGACAGATATAGCAGCTTTCATTCATACAGGAAACTTTCCTGTTCCTGTAGGCTGAAGAAATAAATATTTATTTGTGATTTTTTTTCTAGTTATTTCAGTCTACAATTTTGTTCAATGATTAATTGATTATTAATCTTGATTCAGAGTATTAATCGTAGATGTGTTAAAAGAAAGTTGTACCGGATATACTGACTTGTCTTCAGCAATAGGCTAAAAAGTTTGCTGCTATTGCGGTGCTGTCATATAGGCCTGATTCCTTGGAAATTGTCCCAACCTTTTTATTATTCAAAACACCCAAATCCGGCTGTATTGGTTAACATGCTTGTTTGTGTCCTTGCTTGAGGTCCACATTACTTGACTCTGCCTCAATCTGTATTAAGATTTTGCTTATTAGACTAAACAGAAAGTAATTATTTTCAGTCATTCCATTCGCCTGGCAGCGGGAGGCAAAGTAATCAGTCAACCGCAGAGGTGGCTCCAGATACAAACCAGGGCTTGTTCCTGTCTTTGAATATAATGCCCATCACACATGATCATTTTAAAACCATATTTAAGACATGATTCAATTTTAACAAAACCATTCTTTTGCTTTGTGTACCCTCACACTGTTTGTTCGGATCTAATTTTTTATCTAGATTCAGTAACTTTTGTCCTAATCTTTCTTTCTCTTCATCAGTTGTGGCCATTGTCTTCTCTCCTTTCATTCTTTTTCCTCCTACCCCCTTGCTCATTTTTATTCCCCTATTCTCCCAAGTTCTTCCCCTCCCTGTTTCTTCTAATAGGCTAACATCCCCCCTGGCTCCATCTGCCATCAGCATAAAGGGCACAATGCCCGCTGCCCAGCCCAAACTGCAGAGCTGATACTTTGGCCACTGGACTGAACACACTGGCATATGTAGGAGAATGGCGTCAGCTGTAACATGCACAATTTGCCAAGTGGTTATGTATTTCCTATGCATTTACACTAATGCATGCCATAAAATATAAAATTGGAAATACTTTGAATTTTTCTGATAATCCCTAAAATTAAATTTCTGTTAGTACTGGTTGTCTTCTACATGTTACATTGTTCGGTATTTTTCCTTTATCTAATCTCCGATATAGAGGGCACAGCAATGGTTTCTGAAATAGAAACATTATTTGGCTAAGTTTCCTAAAATCTTTTGCAATTCTCTGTTGAATCCAAACTTGAACTTTTATACCACAACTTCAAAAACTTGGTCTGGCACACAGAAAAGCACTGAACATTGCCAAAAGAACTTTATGCCCACTGTGAAAAGTGATGGTGGCAGCATCATCATGATCTTTTCCTAAGATGAAGTAGACTTTTAGTGGATGAAAGGTGGATTCAATCATCAACAGATTTAAATAGCGGTCTGTTTCAATCTCAAACACTTCAGATGTCTTTTGGAAAGCTGAAGATAAAAAAGGGATTTTTGGGGGGGGGCTAACAGTGAGTGCCAGCACAGATCAGAATCAACAAAACAATATCTTCACCACAAGAAAAATAACATTTTGGATTGGCCTGAGCAGCGTTTGGAACCAAATCTGACCAAATAAGAAAAAAATATCTTTGTGGTCACCCGAAGAAGGCTGTGGGCAACATCTTCACAATCTCATAGATTTGGAGAGCAGTTACAAGGCGAAGTAGGCAAATATTGACAAGTTCTGATGCGGGATGCTGGCGGACTCTAACCAAAGAAGATGACATGCATAAATTGAATCAAAATGTGCAATTGATATTTTAAGGTTTGCACAGGTTTTTAGCACACCAAAGGTGGAAAATGTTTAGCAATGACTTATCATTTCTGTGTTATGTACATCACAATAACCTGACAGTTTAACAGAGGTGTGTAGACATTTTATTTCCACTGAATACCAGACAGATTCAATTGGGAAGTAATTTCATTTAAATAATATGCTTCTCATGTTTAAGAGATAAGACTGCTTTTTTCCCCAAAAATAATACCAGCTACACCTATTGGACACTTACTGTATTTAATTTTCATGCTGTGATTTTACACTTGTAATAATATATGTTTTTTAACAGCATTTATCAGTGTAATAGGTTGATTATTGGCATAGGCTCAATAGTGAAACAATCATAGCTACAATTAATACATCCCTTCAATACAACTCTTCACCATGGTGTTGACATGGAGGCCTTTCGTAACTTTTCCTTTAAAAACCCAATTTGACATAAGTCAGAATACAGAAAATGAATTAGCTTTTTTATTTTACCCCAAATTTATTGGTACATATTAACCCTCTGATGAGTGACATATTGACCAGACAGTCTTTTAGGACCCATGTTTAAATCAATGTGTTTTTATGGTACTTTGTCATTTTGATTCAAAATAATGTTCAGTATGAAACTTTCTGCTGTGTTTTATTTCACAAAATAATTATTTCATTTTTGAAATATTTTTTTATTTTTCCCTTTTTTAGGCATTTTTTGAAGAAATTGTACAACATTTGTGACAATTTGTAGAAAATTTTTAAAATGAAATGACAACAGTAATTTTACAACAGTAATGTTGGAACAATTTCAGTGTCCATTTTGAGTGTGTGTGGTTCACAAAAAATGTTTTCCTGACAGTCACAGTTGGTAAGAAACAAAGATTCCCATTAAATTCCAAAGGAAATGAATGTGGGTCATTTTTGACCCATTTATGGAAGAATGGGGTGGTAATATAAAACATGCTATTTCTTAAAATGTGTAAAAAGTAAATAAAAAATTTGACTTGCATGATATCAATAACCTGTTTGTTGAGGAATACCTGGAATATGAAGTGATGAAAACTTTTCTTTACAAAGATATTGCAAAAAGATGACCTCACCAGGTCCAAAAGGACCCACTTATGCATCAGAGGGTTAAAGTAACAGTGTCACAACACCTACCATATTTCAAGTGATTTGCCAGAAACTACACACCTGGCATTTGTTTACAACCAAGCCCCTGGAGCAATGTGTATCTTTTAGAACCTGTGATGGAGCCTAAGCTGCTTTTTCTTCTTAAGGTTGGCAGTTATTTGGCGGTGACAGGCACGCAGATTTAACATGATGTTGTAAAATAGAAAATATGCAATACCTCAATAAAACATGTAGTTACAGTGCAGTGGTTGTGTGTAAAAAACATGACAAATATTCTCAAAATGTGCCTATTCTTTTTAGCATACATGAGGCAGAAGGGGTGAAGCAAATCTTTGATTTACCATTTCTTAACAATAGACTCATTCAATATATTAGATTATTGTTAAGCAGGTCAGTCATTTCATAGCTCCCATCACTGAGTAGTAAGTCAGTAAAACACTTTATGCAGATTAAATACACACAAACCCTACTTTATCTAGCATTACTGTTTATAACAATAAATTGTTTTTAATATGTTGGATCTAATTTAATGAACATGACTTTTTATAAAATAAATTGTTTTTTTTATTATCAAGTAGCTCCGAATTTATCGAACATGACATTTAGAACAAGAAATTGTTTTCATTATTATGTTGATGTCAATGAAGCTGTGAGAGAGGAGGAGCATGTGTCTCATATATTTATGTAGTAATAGCAGTGGGACCTGCCAAGAAAAATGGTGGGACTCCTTGGTCAGCAATATCTGTCTGCCAGCCTGTGTTCAAGATTATGATAACCAATGGACTGACCGATAGGTGGATGCAGTTTACTATATACTTTCATCATGGTGTTTTAGATTATCACTCAGTCATTCAGCGCAGCATCAGGATATAGGATTTTGCAGCAAGCAAAGCTTTGTAGACTCAATAAAACCCCTCCAGCTCATCCAGTATGATTCAGACAGTGTTATTGAGTCAGTAAAAAAAACAATACTTTACACTGTAGATTCAGCTGTTGATAATACACACTGTGATCAAAAAGACAAATATCAGGAAAAAGCAATGCAAAGCTGTTTCCTTAAGATACTGACCTTAAGAAAACAGCTTTGATGTGACGTGCATGATGCTACTTCACATCCTCTATGTGAAAACACATTCTTGACATCCTGACTTTATCATGTTAGTCATCTCACCCCTTCCATGTTAGGTATGTAGCTTCACTTTCATCAAAGCTTTGAGTACACAGCACCTAACTCAATCAAAAGCAGTGCTTAAATAAACTGGAACAAGAGTGGAAACTTTGCAGTTGAGCACCGTCTTCTCAGTACAGTCAGTAAAACATGCCTGAGCAGCAGGGCTATAAACATAGGCTACAAACACAGTAATACTCCTTATGATGCATGCATATTTTATCTTTCCACCAAAAGCTCTGTCTCTACTTCTAAAACATAGTCTGTAAAACCATGGTAAATATTTATAATATCTCAAAGTAAAACATCAGAGTAAATTTACTGCTTATTAGAAATATATTTTTTCCTGCAGAGCAGAGCTTTGTGGTCCATATACCACATCCACAAAGACCCCATTCCTTTAGCCTTCTTAAGTACAATTGTGAAATTCCTACTTGACATTATAACTAAAAAGGCTTTAATGGTAGAAATATGAGCTCAGCTACTCTGTTTTAGAAGATGTGTCCTGGTTGGGAATGAGAGGACAGATGTAAGACCACCCTTGTCTGACTGCAAAAATGGTAGCCCAGTGCAGATTTTGAACCAGGTCAAATTTTAAAATTCAAGAATTCACTTTTTGTGGGGAGAAAAAATGCGTCTGTCTGGGTGAGTGTGTGTGTGTATTATAACACGGTTTTTCTTTGATGTCACTTTTTTTAATCTCCATCCATCACCTACTTCAAAGCAGAGTGCTCTCCACCATGTTTGTTGCCAATGGAAACCCTGACACATAACTTTATATTGTCATTGGCAATGAATCATTTAATAAGTTTTGTTTTAACTTCATTCAGTTTGACAATCACACAACAAGGAGTCTTCACTTAATTAATCTGCAATGATTGCATGTTATTCTAATGCTGTCAGATTAAAAACAGAAATTGATTATACTTCTGAGTAATACACTGAAATTGTATTAAAGGATTTTGTTGTCTTGTAGCAATCCTAAAACGTCCAGAAAATACCAGAAAGAATCAGAGTACAATAACCGGCTTTATTTTGCATACACCAGTGTAAGCATTATACAAAGAGTGTTGCTTTTTTTTATTTTTCAAGCATACTCAAGTGAGTCTGTTGGAATTCCATGAAGACTAAACCTGGCCCAAAGGGAGAGTTAGAATAAACACTTGGGTTTTATAACCACTTTATAAAAAGAAATACAGTAGCAGCCAGAGGTAAATCAGATTATTAGGATTACTATGCAAATGTGTTCTTAAGCATCCCATTGATATCCTTTCCATCTTTTAGCAGAAGCTTGAAGAGTGAGAACATTTCCTTTAGGGCAGCTGTGTTTACAACCATGCCAATATTAGTGCCAGTGGAAAAAGCATCCCAATTTGTTCTTATATCTTGAGGACAATATTTAAAGAATGATTGCAAAAATGTTGTTAAACTGTCACTTTGTGTGGCACAACTACTGTAAAACATAGTGGGATGTAGAACTGCAGGACTTTCAATAATAACAAATTGCTGCAAAATTACTGTGAACAGAACCACTGATTTTAGAACGACTGTTCCACAGTTATGTTAAATTAATAAAATCATCATAGAGCTGCATACATCAGTTGCTACTAAATATGGTTGTAGCTCCAGCCTTGCATTTCTTGGGCCAAAAACACAGATTGCATCATCAACTTATGCATAGAATAGTATTTTGCAGCATGCACTTCTTTATTACACAAGTAATGAATGAAATATGGAGACCTTATGATCCCTACATGTGACCTTTGTTTGGACAGATTTATAAATGCAAAATGGCAAACTGTAGTCCAACTCAACAAAATTATGCTTGAACAAATTTAGCTTATAATGAATATTATAAGCAATACGTTGCACATTCTATTTAATGTAATGAGAGGAGAATCATCTATAAGTGGAAGAGAAGTTCATCTTGGAATATTTTGCAGGACTGGACCTTACAAATCTAGCTTAATATTTAATAAAAGTAACCTGGATATATAGGAAACATTCTGGCTTCAACTGCACACAGCAAAATGATTTTTCTTCAAAGGGACAAGTTCAGTGACTGCAGACTTTTCTGGTTAAATCTTTAAAGGTATAGGTCTTTGGTGTTTAAAACCTGTTGGGATTTGAGTTCAGGGCTGTAACAGAACCTTTTTTGTTATAAAGTATTGAAAATGCGTGCCTTTGGAACATAAAAACACACCACCAAAAAATGTATGTATGTCCTGCCATATAAAAGAATAGTAGAGATATATGCCACATCAATTTTATTGTGTGTTCTTGTGTCTCATGTTTAATAATAATGAGAAGAATAGATGGAAAAATTATATCTATGAAAAGACTTCAGAAGCCAACGATGAATAAACAAAAGGTTTTCAATAACTTGCTAAATCAGCTGAGGGGAATTATTTTCAATTGAACCTATAACACTATGTAGTCTACATTTGTATAATTCTGTTAAGCTGGATAGTTTATGCAGGAGAAACTGATGTAGTTAACAACAGCAGTTGACAAGGTTCTTTAGTAAAGGACAGCTCTATTATTGTAAAGGTTCAAAGTTTGAATTGGAGTTGATTAGTAATGGAGGGAATGTATATTTAACTGAGAGGGTTATCCCCAAAAAATAAAATCTCTGAGTGCAGTGTAGAGATGTTACAAAGGAGAAGAGAACCAAATAAAGGTTGTCGCCAAGATCTCATTAATATACCTCTCTATGGTTCCTGTTACAGGTTTGGAGGGATTTTAGAGCTGACTGTGAGGTAAGGGTGCCCCAGGCGGAAGATTGATGGCACAATCATATGGCCTGTGTGGAGCCGAAAGACAATACACAATGTTTAGAAATTACAAGAGCAAGGTCATGATACACACTAGGAACAAGGAAAAGATCAATAGATTCTGTTTTGGAATTGGCTGTAGGGACAGCAGAGGCAGGTGCAGAACATAATCATAGTAAATGGCAGTCAACACTCGGAGAAATAATTTCCAGAATATTCAAGTTTTTTAGCTGAAGGAGACCAAGCAAAAACAGAGGGGTAGGATACCTAATTTTATTAAATTCTAATTTATGTTAGTGATTTATAGACATACGAAATTTCCTTGGTAAGGTCTTAAAATTTCCTTGGTCGAGGGGAAAACCAATAAGGGCAGAAGTGTTTAAAGGGGTCTTTAATGCAGATGGATTAAGGGACAGATTGGATGTTAAGTCTTGATGTACAAAGTTCCATTATCCATTAGAAATTACAAAAAGGAAAGCAGTGAGAGACAGAGAGCGTAACGGTGGCAGGGCATATCAAACAGGTATGTGACTCAGAAGTGTTAGATCTTACAAATGTTCTTATAGGATCAACATTTTCTATTTATTATCTTTATAATAATACCATCTCTCAAAATTAAGACATGGAATAAAAAAGAATAAACTTTCTATTCTTGTTGAGACTGCTTGTTTGCCAAAAAAAAAAAAGTCCATTTTCTGTGGCTCCTACATTTGAGATTTGATTATGTGATAGGAACAACACATATTTATTGTGTCAAATAAAAATAAAAAATCTGATTAATTGAAATATTTAACCCTCCAGAAGTCTTAAGAGAAGGGGTCATTTTGACCCCACGTCCGCTTTTACACTTTTTTTTTTTTTTTTGTAATTTCGGCAATTTGCAGTCAGATGGATACATGCAAATTATGAGAAAAACAATGTGGAGCAGTTCACCCTTTGTAAATATTAATAATCAGTGAGGCTATCCAAAAGTGTTCTTTAACTCAGCAGTTTTCACGCAAAATTAAATTAAACATCTAAATTTGGAGGTCTGAAAAGCCCATATCTGCCTCCTTACAGAATAATGATTATGGTATCTAGGCAAGGTTAGCACCTTATCAGGTGCCCTGTTTTCAGTGATAATCTGTAAATAACATAAAGATTTGTGGTTGCTTCAAACTTGCAGATCAAGTTTAACTTTCATGTCCTGTCAGGTCCATGGTTGCAATAGACACTCATGCTTATTTCTGATGCATGGAAATATTTCACAATATATATTTGTAATCTAGTCTGAGAAATGCCCAAAACCAAAGGTACTGATAGGACGTTTGCCGTGGGGTAAATTAGGGGGACAAGGTACTTATAATTATAAGACTGCTTGCCCTGGGGGAGTCAGTGGAAATTTAGATGGGTGGCTGCTGACACCCCCATGCCCCACTTACTATAGTAGGATCACTCATCAGGTTCAGAGTGAGCAACATTACCTGCACAGAAGGTAAAGTCAAATGGCATCCTCCAAGTTTTGCCTTTAAAAAAATTTCTTCTTCCCAGATGTGATGGAGATATCTCAAGATAACACCAGGATTCATTTGACTCAAACTGTAAGAGACATTTTGAGGAAGCACAAAGCCCTTCATGTTACAAGTAATGCTACTAGAGAATATAGACTTCAACCTTGTTTAGAATGTTTTGCATGTGCTGAGGAAAACTTTTCTCAGTGGTCCCACTTCAGTGATCGAATTGAAGTAAAAACATATAGCAGCAGTCCATAGAAATAAATCGTCTCATATTCCATTGGGTTTCTGATGATATGCCACAGAAAATGCATGACTTACAACACTAGATTTTGTCCATCACAGCACTTCATTTTTTTTCCCTTTAATCTTGGCTGTGCTGTAGAAAGTATATACAGTATATAGTGTATATACAGTATATAGTGTATATACAGTATATAGTATA
>CAEFZX010008223.1:0-22076 GCA_903066825.1 Alfaro cultratus
CATGTGGCAGGAGGAAGCTGGAATCGAACCTACAACCTTCCGATTGCAAGACGACTACTCTACCACACAGCCACAGTCGCCCCGTAATGTAGCATAAATCATAAATCATGATGTCGCTCAGAGCACAAAGCACAGAATTAGACTAATTAGATCTGCTCTAATGGCTCAGACACACTGTCACAATACCAGATCTAGATTTTTATTTTATTTTTTTCCAATATCGGGACAGATAGAGATATTGAATCGGTGCAACTCTGGAATAAGGTAATGCTGGGTTGCAGATGACGTATTACCGACGTCACCAATGCAGATGGGGGTCATCTGCATTGCCCCCTTACACTTTTTCCTGTCTTTCCTACTTGTTTGAAACTAGTTTTCATTTACGAGGACAGAAAACTAAGCCAAACTCATCCTGTGTTAAAAAGTAATCAACTTTAATTAGGATAATTATGGTTTGGAGCATAATTAGCAGATATCAAAGCCAGACTTTGATATCTGAAGTCTGGCTGTTATCAGTTATTAACACCACTGGATTGTCATTCACTAGCAGCTGTAAATGTGAGTGAAGCTCAACAAACACACCTGCGTTCATTCTCTACTGCTCTCCCAGCCTCCTGCAGAGTCCCTGGCAGCCGATACTGACCCAGAGGTGAAAGGTCAAAGCGTCGACGACCCGCCTGCGTCCGTTCAGAAGCAAACCGTTACTCTGAAAACACCGAGGACATCGAAGCCTATAAAACCTCAGGTCAAGAGTAAAGGTAAATAATTAGAACGGCTACATTTTCAGTTTGTTCCTACAGGAAGGTGGGTGACCAGATGTTTTTTAATAAATTGTCTTTTCATATTGACTTTTTATTTTGCTGGTATGTTTCCAGGAGCCCAGAATGTCCTGTTGATTCCTCGGGATCCCCACCCTGACGTCATGAGTCGCTGGCAGCTTTCGGTTCGAGCTCGGCCGTCGTCAGACCCGGTTCGTTTGGTTTGCTTACAGATTTTGAATTTTGTTAAACTGTTGCACATTTTGTCAGGTTACATCCTCCAACTTTAAATGGAAACTATTATGCAAAATGAACTTTGTGAGTTTCTTCTGCTTCTAGAAACAGTCCAATCGCCAAAAGACCCCCACCCAAAAACATCCTGCCATTTTCTGGCAACAATTTACTGCATTTTGGTGTCTGGAAATCAAGCCCTTTCAAAGACATCCCGATACGGCTATTACAATCGGCGGGCGCTAACCCTCACCTAGCAACTATGGTGGCCTACAGGAGCAAATGTGGAGCAAACACATGAACGACGCAAACTGCAAAACACACCAACAGAAAAAAGCAAATCCTAAAAACAAAAAAGAATTCTGCAATCACAGCATATAGAAATAGAAACTAAAAGGAAAATATCACCAATAGCAAAAACAATAGAAAGTATGAAATGTCACAAAAAGGAAGTCATCTTGACCACTAGGGGGTAAATATGCTACTGTTTTATAATATTGTATAAGATACCTTAAATTTTTTCTGAAACCTCGTCTTTACCGAGAATCTTGTATCGTGTGATTGAGTGGTCGACTCCCCCTGGTGGCCTGGAGGACTCTTGTTTTGTGGAATGAGTTTGCAGAGTTTACACCTGCTGTTGTTTTTGTTATTAGTGGCATTTTTCATTTTGCTTCTGTTTTCTGTAGTTGCAGCATTTTTTTCTTTGCACTGTTTTGCTGTTTTGAGATGCGCACAAACGTCAAAACTAGCTGCAAACACATGAATGATGGGAACTCAAAAAAACACAAATGGACACAAATAATAAATAGAAGGATGCTAAAAGCATTTAAACTGGAGGATATTTTAAATCTATAAAATATGACAACAAAAAACAATAAAAAACCATATACAACCAAAATCAGAAATAAAATGGATTATGATGTTGATAATATTGCATGTGTTTTCCTTCTAAAAGACCAATACACTTTAAATTTCTAAAGGGAAACTAACACTAAAACTGAAAGATATTGCAAATGTTCAGAATAATACAAAACAAAACTGATAAACAGTAAAACCACACACAACCAAAACCATAAAAAATGGATTATGAAATCTCCGTAAACAAAATTGCTCTTCAAAAATAATCACCAGAAAGAAAATTCTGGTGTTCAATTTAATTTATTATTCAATTAATTGCTTAATTCCTTATTGCAAGTGTTATGTGGCAGTAATCAGGCCTGTGTGTGGATACAGATGGTGAACTCAGGTGTGACAAACCACTTATGATTTAACAGAGTGGAGGCATCACTTTTTCACACAGGGCCATGTTTGGATTCTTACCCCTCAGTAATAAACACGTTGATCTAAAAACAGCATTTTGTGTTTAATTGTGTCCTCTGACTGGATTTTAAACCAGAAAGGGACAAACTGTTTCACACCGCTGTGGTGCAGACTGACTACCGGCCACCAGGTGGCGGTAATTCTCGTTGAAGTTGTTTTCCAACCTTTACCGTAGAAGGTAAAGAAGAAGAAGTGTTCAGCTGTTTTTCGGCTGTACGATGCCTGGTGGGAAAGACAGGTGTTTTGTTGTTGACTGCTTTGACCAACATGTCTCCATGCACGTCCTCCCAGCCCAGGCAAACAGAACCAAGTGGCTCCGCTTCATCTTTGACGGAAAAGTCCCGTCTCCAGGCGCGCTGCCCAAGAAGATTGTAGTTTGCGCGAATCACTTCACCACAGACTGTTTTGAAAACTACCGGCAGTACACGGCAGGGTTCGCATTAAGGCTCAGACTGAAGAAAGGTTCCGTTCCCACTATTCGCTTCAAATTCGAAGATGACGGAGATGTAAGTACAGCTTGACGCGTTGGGAGCGAACATTTAGCACAAGCTAACGCTAACA
Source organism: Alfaro cultratus (assembly GCA_903066825.1). Lineage (NCBI taxonomy): Eukaryota > Metazoa > Chordata > Actinopteri > Cyprinodontiformes > Poeciliidae > Alfaro > Alfaro cultratus. Next base: position 2,871 of record CAEFZX010008223.1, read on the forward strand.
ACAGGCTGACGTGTCTCACTAATTACGTTTTACGTTATGACCATTAATTCAGAAACAGCTTCTGCTCGCCTGTTGGTGCTGAAGGAGGCTCCATTCCGTCTGCTTCTGGGGTAAAAATGTGCCGTTGTCTTGCGCATCTCTTTGCACGAGTAGGAAGGAGGAGTTGTAAATATTGACTTGGGGGCGTGGCCAGAAACAGCTTATTTGCATAAAAGTGACAGAACATTAAAACAGCTCATTCTGATTGGAACCAAACAAGAGAGAGAGACAGAATTCAGGAGGTGAGATCTACCTGAGTGTAAAATCTAATGAGCATGTTTTATGTAGCTCATAGCAGGGTGTGCAAATGGAGAGAAGCGCTGCAAACTACAAAACAAAAAATAAATAAGTGCAAAAGAAAAACTCTTCAATCAGAAAATGAAAGCAACAAATGAAATGCTGCAAAAACAAGCTTAAAACGCTGCAAAGCTGCTCAACAAAATAGAAGTCCTCCATACCACTACGGGGAGTCTGGAGTAATATGTTAATATCCGAAAAGATATGTAAAAAAATATATATCAAGAATAATTCCCCTTTCCTTTCTTCCTTCCTTCCATACTGACAGACAGACAGACAGGCAGGCAGGCAGGCAGGCAGGCAGGCAGGCAGGCAGACAGACAGACAGACAGACAGACCGTCTTTACTGAGAGTCTGGCTGCATGTGATTTGGTGCTCGACTCCCCCTAGTGGTTTGGAGAACTTCCATTTTGTGGATCAGAAAAGTGTTTTCAACTTGCTGTGTTTTTGCTATTTGCAGCATTTTTATGGACTTTTTTTTTTTTTTTTGCTTTACTGTTTGTATATTTTGGCTACTATTTTCTGTGATTGGAGCATATTTTGTTTGAGTTGTATTTGTACCTGTCAGCCGTCGTATCAGACCTATCCTAACTTCTTAAAAGGAAGCATAATAGACCTTCTTTAGTGTATTTTCTGCAGTAGACCAACACAGAGTAGTGCTTTATGTTCTGTTTATTCCAGACCAGGGGAATCCAGCACCATTTTCAGAACGTCAACAGCCTTCCTTTTTGTTTTGCCTACCCTAACACTTGTAATCCCAGTGTGAAGGCAGCCGGTGTGTGTGAAGGCTTCAGAGGTTTGTTAGAGAATATTAGAGATCCACAGGTGGAATTTATCAATTAAAAAGTTTATTTGAAACACAGTTCGCAGCATCTCACTGAACGCAGCAACATGGTGGCAGCATCATGCTGAGGGACAGGGGAAGATGGATGGAGCTAAATCCAGCATAATCCTGGAAGAAAACCTTCAGAAGACTGGAGGAGGCTCAGCTTTCAGCAGGACAACCAGAGATATTATGGGATGGTTTAGAGAGTAAAGGTAAATTATAAGTTAAAAAGAAAGTTTAAAAATTCCACATTTTTGTCCTCTCACTTCACAATCATTCACTAGGTTGTGTTGATCTGGAGTTTGTTGCAATGTGACAAAATGTGTAAAAAAATTTATTATTGTCACCATCTATAATAAGTGAGGAATCTTGAATTAATATGAATTACAACAATATTTAATTTTTAGAGGGTATTTTAATATCTCAACTATGACTTCATTGATTCCTATTTGGATTGTTTATCATTTTCTAATCAACAATAAAAATAAACATTTCCCTCGCCCTGTTATTTGTTTAAATAACGGAATTTGTGAAATATTGTGTATATACATTGGGAATCCTGGATGAAAGTGCTATGTTGTTTTATTGTTATTATTTTAAAACACGTTGAGGCTGTCAGATTATCCAACCCCTTAAGTTTCTACATATATAAAATATATAAACTAGAACATACATTCCAGCATAAACACACGAAAGTTCATTAGAGGATAATTTAATATCCACAAAACAACTAAAGACACAAATCAGTTACATATGAGAATAAACACTTTGCTTTATTGTTTGTTGTGAGATTTAAGGTGTCAGTAAAACTGAAGTTATACTGAAGTGCGATGATTAGAAAATGTAATTTTTCTATGCAACATTTGATCATTAACTTTAGGAAATTGTTTGCTTCACTTATTTGTTTTCAGATCCGATTTCCTGACGATGTTTTCAGTTGTTGGCTCTGGTCAAAAATAGCATTAAGTTTTCCAAAAAACTGTTCTTTATTATACTTATCTGAAAATGTATTTCTGTGATTTTAATTTGAGGAGAAACGCGTATATAGCCAGGTTTTTGCATATTTATTTATTTTGTGTGTGTATTATTTTGTTTTGATTTTGGAAGGCCTCTAATTATTTTATTAATGCATTTATCATGCGTTATGTGAATTCCTCAATTATTAGATCATGTAGCTCAGATTTTACGTTTTTATAAGTAAACTAACATTTCATGAATTCCAAGAATCCTGCAGGAATCACCTTCCTTGCAGAATTATTATTAATTCATAATAATTCAATATTATTTATTAATTAATAAATAATTAATATTTAATTAAAACAATAATACCCCGTTTTCAATTAATTTTTTGTTGTATATACTTATTGCTTATAACATTACAATTATTCTGTACAGTGGTGTTATGATGTGACGGTTGTGCACATAATACATTTAGAAAGCCTGTTGGCCAAAATGTATCATTATTAAATATGTGTAGTATTTAGAAATATCCTGCTTTTTATTGTCTCAGTGTTATCATGCGTTAACACAGCAAAGTGACAGGAAAACAAAGCTTTCAGGTTCACAAAATATACTCTGATCCAAAGGGATGTGCAACTGAGTAGAATAACAAATCTACAAAATGTGCTTGTGGATTTGTGCATTTTAAAAAATCCAAAATAAAAATGGAAACAACAGAAATGTTATTGAAAAGAAGGATCTGCAGATCCAAATTAAAAAAAATTATTTGAAACAAAAAAAAAAAACGTTTTCAGAGATTCAGGGTTGATGTTTTTTTTTTTGTTTTGTTTTTTTTTTTAGCTCTGATAGAAAATGAGTTTCCAAATTTTTGTTTCTGAAAAGAAAAATTGCAAATATGATAATAAAATTCAACGTGTGTTCAAATTCACAATTTCCAGAGTTGTTGTGATAGCAAATAAAATAAAATTCTGATTATGTAATTTTAGTAGCAGGAAAAGTTTGGCTCATAGTCAAGTTGTAAGTTTACCAATAATACAGCTACCTGGATATCTTTTATGCAAAATGTTGCTTTGTTAGTTTGTCTTCAATTTGAACTCTTCAATAAAATGTATTTCTATGTACAACACTGTTTTTATATACATATGTGTTTACTAAATTTTGTAAATTATCTGTTAGTTTAATGTGAGCGTGGGTAAAACTTTTGTGAATTCACCATAAATCAAGTGATTCGATTTTATGATAACCTGCCGTGACGTCACGCACATGCTGATTTTATTTGCTACCGCTTGGGGGCGATAATGTATAATTCCACAGCGTTACCAACCGACAATAAACGCCAAGAAGAATCCAAAAAGGCATTCTGCAAAAAGCCGTGTAGTTGGAATAAATGTGAAGTAGTTTTCCAGATTCACAACCGAGCGGAGGAGAAAAGGCTCCATCTCAGACAGTTTCTGGCGCAAACATGGCGGAAGCCGGAGACGGAGCCGAGCAGCAGGCCAGCTATCAGGTCCAGGTCAGCGGCGCGGTAAGCTACAGTCTGCACGCTGCGTTAGGCTGGAACAAGCTCAGTCACAGCGGGCCCAGATCCGCCCAGCAGGGGAAGGAGAGAGTCTGAGGGGGCAGAGATGGTTTATGGAGACCGAAGAGCCGAGATAATGGTAGCTAACCGGACAACAGGGATAAACAGAGAGGCTAGCTTGGCTTAGCAGGCGGTCGGTTAGCCGCAGGTTCTGCTTTCTATTGAACGGTTTAGATGTTTAGCAATCATGGATGAAACAAAAAAATGTGCATTTCAGAGTGAAAAACAAAGCAATCAAGCTCAAACTGACCCTGCAGCCGCTGCAGCACGCTAACAAATATCGCGAGATTGAAAAAATGGAAAATAAAGACTCAGACAAATCAACACGATATAATTGATAATTTTGTTTATTTGATCTGCTACACAGCCTCTAATGGTTTGTTCAACCACGTTACCTTTAGCTTATTGATACTAGCTACGTGGTAAAGTTGTGCTGTGGTCAGAGGGAGACATCGCGAGAGTTGCCTGGCGATTGGGGATTTTTGATTCATGAATGTGATTAGTTGTTTAAAAGAAAACCAGCTGTAAAACATTTTATATGCAAAGATGATGTAAATTAATATTTTTTATTACTGAAGTGTTAATAGATGAGTATCAGAAAATGTTTACTCTTAAGTAGACATTTTTGACTAAGCATAAATGAATTCATATTTAAGGCATCAAAAAAGGTAAATGGTTGAATATTTTGTAAAATAAGATCCAGCAACACTGAGATACTGTTTAATAGATTCTCAAAGTTTCATAAACTTTAGGAAGAATAATTGTGATGTTGTTAACTAAATAACTGTTTCTCTTTTCAGGCAACGCAGGAAACAGACAGCGACTCCACGGACGCCGTGTCAGAACCGGGAACCTCAAAGGACGCCGGAGATCAGAAGTCCATTGGCGACGCTTCGCCTGTTGTGTTCGAGCACGAAGAGGACGGCAGCGGTGGTGAGAACGAGACAGCAAGTCAGGAAGCTAAAAACGACGAATCTTCTTCGGAGGCCGTTTCTCCTCGCGATGTGCTGAAAATGGTTTACATTGACGAATCAGAGGAAAGCGAAGGAAAACCGGATGAGAAAGAGGAGGAGACGACGGAGAGAGCAGACATCAGCGAGATGGACGCCACGACTCATCTGAAAGAGGACGAAAAACAGACAAACTTTGAAATAGAAGAGGAAGATGAGAACAGGGAGGAGGAAGATGAGAACAGGGAGGAGGAAGATGAGAACAGGAAGGAGGAAGAGGAGGAACAGGAGAAAGACAAAGAGGAGGAGCAGAAGAACAGGACAGAGGAAGAGAGCAGGATGGAGGCGGAGGAAGAGGACAGCAGGACATCAGAGGAGAAATCGTCGTTTGCTGCTAAGCTGAGCGCGTCTGCAGCCGACGACCTTGACGAAATGATGGACATCGGGACGGTGGACCAGATGGAGCAGGAAGCTCTGATGAAGGAGGAGGATGAGGAGCAGAACCGCTCACCTACAAACACAAACACAGGTATGCAGCGTAGTTTTTCCATTCAAAAAAAAACCCAAAAAACTCATCCATGCATCAAAACTTTATCAAAAAATGGGAATTTTTTAGAAATTTCTGTTTCCATTAAGAAAATTTATTTTCGAAATGTCAAATTGTGCAATTATGTGGTCAATGGAAAAGCAATCAATAACATTAAACATCGTAATAGACATGTTATCAATATCAGTTGAAAATGCATCTAATAAAATGTGCAACAATTTCACAGAACTCTGATCCAGAACCACACAGCATTCTGGGAGATGTAGGCAGAGGAAATAACCGCTCAACATCTTGTGCGGCTGGTTAAGCTGGGATGGTGGCATCAACTAACTCTCTCTCTATTTGGTTACCTAGCAACAAGCTGCTGATCAACAATCAGTTTCAAGTTCCCCCAACTTTGGTTACCTAGCAACAAGCTGCTGATCAACAATCAGTTTCAAGTTCCCCCAACTTTGGTTACCTAGCAACAAGCTGCTGATCAACAAGCAGTTTTAAGTTCCCCCAACTTTGGTTACCTAGCAACAAGCTGCTGAGCTACTTGCACAGCAGCAGTTTCAGATTTTACTGCTGTGTGTCATAACTGCTTAAAAATAAAAAACAGCGTGCAGTGAAAGGAGAAAATGAGATAAACGTCTCTAGAGGAACTATGAGGGTAAAACAGGAAAGGCTGCATCTCGATTGGGCAGTAATTCAGATATTTAAAACAAAAACTAGTCAATAATTATTGATATCGACTGATATGAAGCGTTTATATGGTGAGATGTTTTTCAGCTGTATCGTCTGGCCCTAAACACGCCTGAGAAAACAACCTGGATGTAAAAGGTCAACATGCAGAGCAACAATGATGTGACTGACTGAGCAGCATGAAGGCGTAAAAGCTTTAATCCGTTTTCCTAAACGGTCCGGTCCGGTCCGGTCGGGGAGGAGGGAATGCGTAATCGACCAAAAAAGCGAACTCCGCTCCGCCTACAAACCTTGGTCTCGGTTCGCTTGAAGTGAACTCTGGTTCGGTTTGAATGCATATGTGAACGCCAAGCGGACTGGAGACCGCTCCAAAAGCAAGTAGTGGACCACAGCGCAGGGCATTCTGGGTAAATACAACCAAAACAAATGTGTTGGCGCAGTTCTAGCAGGAGAGACAGCTTGTGGTCTTTATCCTCCAACCACTAAAATCTGACGTCTCCATTGTTGTTTCTATTTGTTGAGGAAGGAAGTTATACTCGGTGTCTTCTTCAGAGGTTTTTATGTTTCCTTCGCTGTGTCTTTGGACAGCGCCTCCACAGGCGAGGAGGAGAACTGTTTGCTCAAATGGGTTGGTTGGTTTGACACAAAATGGAACAAATGTTGCAGTTTTGGTCCCAAATCAAACCAAACCTACTGGACTATCCGGTCAGAGAACCTGACAGCCATCGATGTAATGGGACAGTTTTTCTTTAGAAAATCTGGCTTTACATTGATTTGTGTGAGTGTGTTTTCAGACCTGATGGTTTGATAGACTCTGTTTGATTTGGGACCAAAACTGCAACATTTGTTACACTTTTCAGGTTTGCAGCGGCGGATTAATGTCTTTGTTTTTATTTCCCCTCGTAGTTTCCACCCTAGAAGACGGAAACTCCGCTGAGGAAGAGGAGGAGGGAGCCGACGTGAAACCGTCTGCTTCAGATTTGATGCAGTCGAGTTCGTCTCCGTCTCCGTCAGCAGGAAGCACAGGTAGGCGAGCCGACGGCAGCAAGCAACTCCGCAAGGAACGGATCTGATTGAACAAAAACTAAACGGCTCAGTGTTTGTCTTTATGGGTCTGGAACAATAATCCAGCTTTAAAAACAAAAAACCTTTTTCCAAAAATTAAATCTTCAAACACCAAAAATTAATCAATAAGTTAGTTTGAGCTCTGAAAATTTAAAATTCCTTTGGTACTTGACCCGTGTTTCTCCTCCTGTCTGCAGGCAGAGACAGCTCCTCTCCTGCTGCCGTGGTAAACGGGATGAAAGTGGTGAAGTTGTCCTTCCCCAGATCAGACTCTGTAAGTCGCTCCTCGGTTAAAAATAATTTTTTTCAAAGCTAAAACTTTCTTCCTTCTGGTCGTCGTTGAAGTCTGAGTGTTTTTTTTTTCCCTGAAGCAGGAGGGGCAGACAGAGACCGAAGACAGGAAGTCGTCTCCTTCGCCGCCTCTGGCCAAAGTGAAGGACGAGCCGGTGGACGAGGAATACGAACAGGCGCTGATTTCCTCCACGTCTACGGCCAGCATCAAGGACGAACCCGCCAAGGTGAGTTCATGCACAGCATGGTGGTTCATCAAAACAAAATTACATTAACTAAATAAACCAGACCACAATCAGACTTCTGAGTAAACTGTTTGTGACCTGCATGCGCAGGAGAAGAATGTAGCCGTCACCCAGCAGTGCTCTGTTTATGGCCGTAAAGATGGCCGCCATTTTAAAGTTATTCAGTAACGAGCTGAAAGTATTGTCTCCAGATTGGAAGCTGATATAAAGTCTGTGGAGTCGCCAAACTTTATATCGTGTTTCTTTTTTTTTTTTTTAGAATTGGCGTTTCAATTAAGGAAATACATTTTAAAAATATCAAATTGCTCAATTTTATGGTCAACAGAAACGCATCTACTTGTAAAACAATCAGATACAATTTAGTTCCACATATAGAAGAGGAACTGATCAGATCTTTTGGATTGAAATGATCGGAATCGGACTGTTCAGACCTCTGTGAAAGTCTGCTTCGGGTGGCATTCACCTGCTTTCACGTCTTGAAGCTGCTGTGCTGCAGCCGTTGGATGCATCCCAGCTGCAGCACCTGAATCCAACAAGCAGCTTGTTATCAGGGCTCTGCTGCAGCTGGGAAAAGCTGCAGGTCAGTGGCGCTGCAGGACTTGGACACCTGTGGGTCTGAGGAAGGTCTGCACTCACTGGGCTAAAACACAGGAAGTTAAACTTTTACCTGGAAAATACCCTCAATATTTTCAGGAGAGTTAACTGGGATGCAGAACCTGGAGGTTAGACAGGATGCAGATATTTCAGAAAATATCTTAGTTTTATTATTGTTAATTTACGACTTGAATCATGAAACATTTTCTTTTTATGACTTTTTAAAGTGAGAATATCCAGCTTTTTTTTTTAATGAAACTTTTGGAGAAAATTTCATCCTTTGTGGATTTATTCTTATTGCTTTAACTGCAATGACCCAAATACTCTTTAGTGTTTTCTTTTTTTGGCACGATTAAAATACAGATCAAAGATCTTATAAAAAATAATAATGCAGGAAAAGGAAAAAAAATAATGGACTTATGTAATTTTTCTCTCAAATAATATAGAAAAATAACACAATTCATCAGCTAATCATGAATTTAAGAAGACAGTCAGAGAAAAATGTCGACTGCTGTTTATGCATTTTGCTCTACTTTGATAATTTGACATCGCAGCCCAAGCTGCTCAGAAGGAAGATGGCGTCTGGTATTTGTGAAGCTGTCTCCTCATCGGCGGTTCCTCTGCCGACAGGACGACCTGCGGATCGGCTCGGTGTTCTCCGTGTCTCCATCTGGAGAAACGCTGCCGTGCGTCAACCCGTCCTCCGTCCACATGTCCTGCTCCAACTGCAGGAAGAACCTGCTGAAAGGACAGACGGCGTTCCAGAGGAAGGGTTCGCCGGCGCTCTTCTGCTCCACTTCCTGCCTCTCCGCGTCGCTGCCCTCCTCCAAAGGAGCCACCAAGCCCTGCGTCTTCTGCCAAAAGTAACGCCACCAGCATGCTGGGCCAAAAATCTGATCTTCACTTTTCTAAAGAGAAATGACAGAAAATATTTTCAGAAAGTGTTTTTATCTCAATCTGTGGATTATCTGACAGTATTAGGACCAAAATATGAGTATAGTCATAATATTAGCAAATCACTTTTATTTTTATCACAAAATGTAATAATTATAAACTTTAAGTTCACATCGTCCAGATTTGATTCTTGTAATTGAAAGTAAAGAAATCTTGTCCTGGTCCTAATATTCTGTCACAGAGGTGACTTGAATTAAAAGTTTATTAAATAGAAGCTTTAAACATGATTGTTAAACAAGATGGCCGCCGTGGGCGCCCTGACACTCTGAGCTTTGGAAACGCAATGAGGGGAAAAAATCCAGATTTTCCAAAACTCTTTAGTGAATCAAGTGATTTTATCGCCCCGCCCCTCTCTGAGCGAAGCGGGTCTAGATCAGCTCCGTGACCCGGCTGCGCTGCTCTCCTGCAGGTTGATCCTCCGGACCCAGGATGCGGTTCTGGCTCCAGACGCCAACGGCGCCATGAAGGAGTTCTGCAGCCAGAACTGCGTCACTTCCTTCAACTACAAGAAACACACGCAGAGCATCCGCGCCGCCGGGGCGCCATGCAAAGCGCCGCAGACGCAGTCGCTCTGCAGCATGTGCTCCAGATTCAGCACCGTGAGTTCAGCGGACCAGAACCCGATTCACCCGGTTCTACGGGCTTGCAACATTTTTCTGCTCTCTCCGCAGAGCAAACACGAGGTGATCCTGCGCGGCACCGTCCACAAGATGTGCAGCGACTCGTGCTTCAACCGCTTCCGCACCGTCAACAACCTGACGATGGCCGGCTGCGCCAGCTGCGGCTCGTTCTGCCAGACCAAACCCGTCATGCTGAAGCTGGAGGACAGCAGCAAGACGCTCTGCAACATGGACTGCCTGGCCAAATACAAGGAGGTACCTGAACGCCTCGCCGCTGCCACTTACAGTTCACTGGAAATAAAATATTAACTTGCAAGAAATAGGAGACTGTTTCAGTAAATAATTGATTTAAAAAAGGTTCTAGTTTCAAAGGCAGATTATTTCACTTATAACTTGACATTTTTCCCACATTATAAATTAAATAATCTGCCAGTAGAATTTGTTTTTTTTAATGAATATTAACAAATTATTGACCTGAAACTAGTTCCTACACTCCAAAAACACAAAATCTTACTAAGTATATTTAGTCTGGTTTCTAGTGCACATGTTGTTACACTTAGACAAAACTAACTTACATTTTCAGAAAGATGTAAGAGCTTATTTTAAGTAACTAATTCCTTATTATTAATACATTTTCACTGTCATGTTATTTACTTCTAACATGGGAAAATGTTTTGACAGTGAAATAATCTGCCAATGAAACTTATTCAAATCAATATTAAGGATTTATTTACTTTAAATAAGATCTGATATCTTGCTGAAAGTTAGTTTTTTGTCTTATTTTAAGTGTACTTAAATTTTTTCTCTAAAATCTATACACTTGATAAGATTTAGTTTTTTCCAGAAATTTTAGCACTAAAATATATTTTTAACATTTCTCTTGACAAATTGATCAACATATTTAATGTGGATTGATGAAGTTAACGATGACACTTCATTGCATTTTTCTTTCTCTGGTTTCACAGCTGCTGTCTGTGATGTTTGATGTTTTCATGATGTAAAGCTCCAAGAACGGCCTTTCTGCTGAAATGTTCAATACAAATAAACTTGATTGCTTTTCGTTTGTTGCCAGAAAACGAAGGTGATTCTGCCGTGCACGATGTGCCGCGCGCCGCACATGCTCCCCCAGATGTTCAGCAACAAAAACAGCGACGAGTCGGTCAACATGTTCTGCAGCAACAGCTGCTTGATGGCGTTTAAGGTCCAGAGCGTCAGCTCTTCAGGTGCGGCTGCACACGTTTCCTTCTGCTGGACGTTAAAGCAGTGAGATAAAAACTCTGCAGATATCGTTGATTCTCTGTGATGTTAAAAAGTCAATATTCTGGGATTCTCCCATGTGACGCTGTGGGAAACTGTGATTCGCTACCAGATTGTAAAACGATCTTCCGTTTGAGAAATGTTATTCCTGTAAATGATGAATGTTTCAGTTTTCTTTGATGTTTCTTTCTGCAGAGATATTTTATGATCAGTTGAGATTGAAAAGCAGCTAATTTACATTAACAAGACAAACAGGTTATTTATTTTGGTCATTTTAAATCTTTACATAAACAAGTTAAAAAAGACAAAACCAATAAAGAAATGGATAAACAATATTTAAATTGCTGTCAATTGCAAGAACACAAAACGAACTTGTTATACCTCCACTTTTTTATACATAAAGCATCATTAAAATCAAAACGGCAGAATCTTTCCTCTACATTTCTGAAACATCTGCAAGGAATTCTGAATCTCTTAAGAGAAAACAGACAAATTATTTTTATACATTTAAAGTTCTTATTTTGTTCAATATTGCAATAGTTTGACATATTGGTTCTTACATTATCATCAATTGTGAAGCAGCTGGAAAAACTTGAAACAAACAGTATTATAGATAAAGTGTAAGCAGGATGTACAGAGATTAGAGACGTTCCTAATATTCTGGCAGCTTCATTCGTTACTGAACTTTGATATTTTTAGTAACGTTTCAGTTTGAACGTTTCTCTGCAGGAGCTCGGTTAAACTGCGACAACTGTGGGAAGAACACGGTTCCTTCGTACCACCTGGCCATGTCGGACACGTCCATCAGGAACTTCTGCAGCATGCCGTGCGTCATGACGTTCCAGGTAGAGACGCCACCGACGCAGCCGCTTCATTCGCTCCGCAGGTGAAACTCGAACATTTCTCCTGCATTGTTTCTGTTTCACAGGAAAAGTTCAAGAAGAGCCAGCCGCAGCTGAACGTTTTCACCAAGCTGCCGGTGGGGTCGGCTCAGGCCCAGACCGCCACGCCCACGCAGCTGGTCGACGCGCTGAAGCTCAACTGCTTCCAGTGCGGCCAGGTGGTCACCTCCAAACCGGAGCTCATCCAGATAAAGGTAGCAGGAAACGAGACGCCACGCTTCGTCTAAACCTGGGATGATCAATTTTATTTATTTTTTAATAAAAAAGTTGAAAGTTTCCACCAAAAAAAGTTATAAATTGAGATTACATTTCTCCTCGAAAAACTCAGGAGAGATTGTTCCCGTGTTTCTCCAGGATAAGATCATTTTCCTGTGCGGTTCCGACTGTTCGATGGAGTACAAGAAGGCCAACGCTGTGATGAGTCTGTGTGAATACTGCAAGATCGAAAAGATCACCAGAGAGGCCAAGAGAATCAACAGCAAGGACTGCTACTTCTGCAGCGACGGTGAGCGCAGCGGCTTTACGCGTTTTCCACGTCTGGAAGAAATAAAATGTGCAAAATAAGAATATTTTTAGACTTTTATCCTCTTTCTATTTTCTAATGTACAGCAACTTAGCCATGTTTGAAAAAATACAACCATTTAGTTTGACTCATTTTAGTTTAAATCATGTAACTTATCTCTGATTTGTCACTTTATAATCTGGACTTTAACATTTTCTCTCATTTAAATTCAGGTTTTTTACTTCCTGACTGAATGTTGATTCATTTTGAAAATTTATGAAGGAAAATTTTGCAGCTTTTTTTGGTCCTGAGGGGTTTGGTCTTGTGGTTTTTGTTTGGTCTTGTGGTTTTTGTTTGGTCTTGTGGTTTTTGTTTGGTCTTGTGGTTTTTGATGGTCTTGTGGTTTTTGATGGTCTTGTGGTTTTTGATGGTCTTGTGGTTTTTGTTTGGTTGTGTGGTTTTTGATGGTCTTGTGGGTTTTGTTTGGTCTTGTGGGTTTTGTTTGGTCTTGTGGCTTTTGTTTGGTCGTGTGGTTTTTGTTTGGTCTTGTGGGTTTTGTTTGGTCTTGTGGTTTTTGTTTGGTCTTGTGGCTTTTGTTTGGTCGTGTGGTTTTTGATGGTCTTGTGGTTTTTGTTTGGTCTTGTGGTTTTTGATGGTCTTGTGGTTTTTGTTTGGTCTTGTGGGTTTTGTTTGGTCTTGTGGGTTTTGTTTGGTCTTGTGGGTTTTGTTTGGTCGTGTGATAGAGATGCAGAACAGGATTGTGGGATGTTTAACTTGAGCAGAGAAGCATGAAGAATGTTAGCAGCGAAGTTGATTTTTACACATTGTGAAAAATGTTGGAGAAATGTATAATATTGGTGATCGACCACAAGAGCAGTTTCAATATCAATGTCGATCCGTTCATCTCCCAATTAAAACCAACGTTTACAAATACAAAGTAACTTTTCAGGATAATACAGAAGCTAACAGGACATTTTATCCATATTATTAGTGAAACAATCTGAAAGTAGCCATCTTTATCCACATTCAAGAATGATTGACTTAAAACAAGCTGGTATTTCTTACTGAAAAGTTACTCATAAGTTAGTTTTCTCTTATTTCAAGTGTACTGAGATATTTGGACCAGAAATATGTAGTTTTTTTGCAGTGAATGACACTCCATCATGACCACACTGCAAAAAACACAAAATCTTACCAAATCTAGTTTAGTTTCTAGTGCAAATGTCTGTTTTGTTTTATTTCAAGGATGGTGGCTTTAAAGTAACTTTTTAGCAATGAGCTTATGAGTCAATAAATCCTTAATGTTGATTTAAAAAATGTCCAGATCCACTGGCAGATTATATGAGACATTTTTCTCATGTTGGAAGTGAAATAATGTTCCATTGGAACTAGCACATTTTTAAATCAACATTAGGGAAATGAAATGTTACTTCTAAGTTAATTTTGTCTTATTTGAAGCATACGTGGATATTTGAACTAGAAACTAGTCAAAAAATGTGTTATTTTGATGCAGAGCCGCGTTCTGTTGCTGTTTCCAGGCTGTAAGCTCCTCTTCAGACACGAGCTGAGTAAGAACTGGGGGAAGCACTGCCACTCCTGCGTCTACTGCCACTGCGTGTCCAAGAAGCTGGTGACGGCCCAGTACGGCGGCTCCATCGAGGAGTTCTGCTCCGAGGAGTGCCGCTCCAAGTACACCATGCTGTTCTGCCACGTAAGCCGCCGCGATCCGCTCGCCGAACCCTCCGTTCTCTTTCAGTGACGATGACGATGCTCTACTGCGCCCCCTTCAGGTAGCAAAGTGCGACAGCTGCGGGCGTAAAGGGAAGCTGAAGCAGAGCCTGCCGTTGCTTGGAGAGGTCAAACATTTCTGTGGCATCAGCTGCCTGCTCAAGTTCTGCTGCGACAGGGTGGCGGCCCAGGGCGAAGTCATCAAAGGTCCAAATCACTTTTACCTTTATTCCACATTTACTGAGCATGAAAATGTTATTAAAATAGTAAACAAGGGTTAACAGAAGGGATCTGCTTAATAGTGATAAAGAAAATAATGTAAACAAGTTATTACAGACAAAATGTGATACTGTTGCTTAAGAAGGCATTAAGTATTGATTTATGTAGGGCTGTCACTGATTATTTTAGTAATTCATTAAATAACAATAATAATTGTTCAAACAGTAGAAAACAGACTGAAAGGAAAACCTGTTTGAGTTTCATGTCTGTGAATCATGTTGAGCAGCGACTGAAGAGCGTCCAGTTAAACTTTATTCACTATTGTTTTCTAAAACATCTGCTGGACTGTTGGGTCAGAACAATGGGTTTGAACCGGTTGTTTGTGTTTTGGTTCCTGCAGCTGCAGGCGAGGCCACGCCCGTCATCGCCAGCGTCATGTCGCTCGCAGACCAGCCGGCGGGGAGATCCAAGTCAGCAGACAAACCCACGCACCTCAGTACAGAACCCAGACAACACGGATTTATCTGTCTGACCCGGTTCTTTGTTTCACATCTAAAGTTTCTCAACAGGCACCAGGTCAAAAACCAAGAACTCTGGAAATGTCCCAACAGACACAGCGAAGATCCATCCTCCTCCTTCTCCTCTTCCTCCTTCTGCGCCGAAGTTGCTGAAGAACAAAGCGCTGCTGTGCAAACCTCTGGTGCAGAACAAAGGAGTTTCCTGCAAAACGCAGACGGCCAGCGTGGAGGCACAGACCGGTACCAACACATCCTCACACATTTAGAGACTAAAGGTTATTCAGAAAGCAATTTTCAGACAAAATCTCAAAGAGCTGTACAATAAAAATAAAATTATACAGAGAATAACACAAACATAAAGTCATGAATAAAGCTTGGGAAGCTTCTCCACCCACTGATTCTGACTAAAATGTTTTTTGTTTTCAGCAGAATCTGAGTGACGCCACTGATTGTGTCTGAAAACAAAATGCATTTAAAAAATGAAAATGTTCTGATTCTGTAAATAAAACATAGAATTTAATTGTTTATGATTATAGTAAATTAGAAATTGTTTATCTAATTTTCTTTTTTTCCAAATTGGTGAAAATAAAGATACAACCAACAATCTTTAGCCACAAAACAATAATCCATAAATCAATTAAATAAGAAAATTTACACAGCAAAATTTCAAAAGTTTTTCCAGAGAAAAATAAGCAGAAAAAACACGTTGCAATATTTTACCTAAAAAACAGGAAGAAATTTCAATTGAAGAAAAATAAAGTAATATTTTCATACTTCAGGTTACTTCAAATTTGGATTTAATTATTCACCTAGTTTTTATTTTATTAAATCATTGCTGCTGGATATCATTTAAAATCGCTCAGATTAGTCTTATTGTTTTGGTTTTATTAATCTAGTTAATTTTTCTGAATTACTTCCATTTTTAATAATTTATATCATATTTCTTACGTGTTTTGATTTTGGTCCAAATGAGAGTTTTTCTCAGCTGTAGAGCAAACAGCAACATTTAACGCTTTTATTGATTAGCTATTTAAAAACATCCTCACTAAAATGTCCTTCTCTCTTCCCGTAGAAGACGCCTTCCCCAGGGTCCTGGTGCTGCCGGTTCCAGTCCCGGTTTTCGTTCCTGTTCCCATGAACATGTACAGCCAGTTCGTCCCCAAACCTCTGAACGTCCCGCTACCCGTAAGCCTGATTATTGGTTATTGATTTCATCTGATCTCGATCAGCTTCACTCAGATTCATTTCTTGTTTGTCTGCGTTGCAGCTGCCGGTGCCGATGTTCCTCCCCGTGACGATGAACAGCGCCGAGCGCATCGTGGAGACCATCCAGGAGATCAAGCAGAAGATCCCGTCGGATCCGTACGAGGCGGAGCTCATCCTGATGGCCGAGATGGTTGCCGAGGGCGACGAGGAGAAGAGCAGCAAGACGGAGACTCGGAAAGACAAAACATCGGCGAAAGAGTCGGAAAGCAAAGAGGCTCCAGCACAAGATGGTGAGACTCTGCAGAAACAACCAGACGATGAAATCAGATTATTTGATTATTGAAATAATCAACTAATTTAGTAATCAATTAATTAATCGACTTAAGAAAAGGTTATTTACTGGGGGAAAAACCCCCCAACATATACTGAACAGTAATTGAGCCAAAACTGTACAAAAAAACAAATGTTTATATCTCTATTGATAAAAGGAATTGAATTGTTTTATTTTCATTTTTTAAGGCATTTCTAATATTGTATAACAAAAGACTGAAGCAGTTAAATTTAAAATGTTTAAATTGTTTTATTTGATTAATCATCAGAACAATCGGGTCAAAGCAGGTCAAACATAGAAAGGATGGAAATTCATTAAAAGATGCAAATAAATAATTTAATTCCACTTTTAAATAAGAAATTAAACATTTTGCTGTTTACAGTTCATAACAACATCCTCTAGTGAACATTTGGTCATTTGTAGCAAACATCCGAACATCAACATGTGAAAAGTTGATCTATTTCTGCTCAGATTGAAAGCAACATGGTGCAGGAATGATCTGATGATTATGTTCTGTTAACCAATTAATAGTTGGACAGCAAAAGGTGTTTAATGGGAGATTTAAGCTGCTAAATTAGTTGATAATTAATCCGATTAATCGTTTCAGTTTGTAAAGCATTTGTTCAGGGAGCCTGAACTCTGTTTTGCTTCCCATTAAAATGTTTTCAGTCATGATGTAAACTTTGACCTCTGCTGCTCTTTTTCTCCAGATCACATCAGCAACTACAGCGACGACCTGGATACGGACGACCTGGCCAGTTTCCTGAACAACTGGGAGGAGACGAGCTCCGACGCCGGCCTCAGGCTGCCGGGGCGACAGTACTCCTCTGAAAAGCTGAACCCGGTCCTGGACGCCGCCGTCCCGTCTCCAGAGCCGGATCTGGAGCCGCTGCCGTCGCAGGGCCCGCCGCCCATGGACATCGAAGCGGATTTCTCAATCGGTGAGAGTAAAACGCAGAGCTGGACCTGCTGTGAGATGTTTTTGGTTGTTTCTCTGATGTTCAGCGCCGCTTTCAGAAACCCTGGAGAGGATGGCCCGGCTGAGGGAGCACTGCAACAGATCCCCGAGTCCGACGCCGGCGCCGAGACGGAAACAAGCTCACAGGAAAGCCCGGGACAAGAGGGTGAGAGAGGAGAGCCGTGCCGCAGCAACCGGGGGCCGCGTTACGGAAAATCTGAAACTAGAGCAGCAGATATTGAGTGATACTTTTTGGGGAGAGAAGCCAGGGGGATTTTTTCCTCTTTTTTTTACTTCATAAAGCCACTATAATAAAAAAAATTCAGATATAAATGTATACAAAATCACACTGTTTAATCCTTTTTAACTTGATTCTCTGTTCAACTTGTTGAATGTTAATTAAACCGAATGGAAAATTAAATGCAGTCGAACAGCCTATGCCATCAGTATCATTCTAAAAATTGACTGGTAAAAATAGAGGATTATGGGATGTTTTTGGCACAGACCTCTGCACGATCTTCTGCCTTTAGGGTCGTAAATCCCAGCGGTTGTCTAAAGCAGCTGAAGAAAGTCCGCCGAGAAACTCCGCCAAGAAGTCTGTGTCTGCCGAAATCCTGAAGCTGAAGAGCCAGTACGGCATCGACGCCTGGAAGCGCTGGATCCAGTGGAGGCAGACGCAGCCCAACCTGGAGCAGCGCCGCTTCGGCTGTGAGTCCGGCCCGCCGCGGGACCCGGCCTGCTTCAAAGACGCTTGGTTTCCATGGTAACGTCCGCTCTGTCCGCAGCACGCCCCCTGGAGCTGAAGGAGGATCTGCTCCGCTGCACCACGGCTGAACTCAGCTACGGTCTGTGCTGCTTCATCACCGAGGTGAAGCGACCGAACGGAGAGCCGTACTCCGCCGACAGCCTGTTCTACCTCTGCCTGGGAATCCAGCAGGTGAAGCCGCTGAAAAGCAAAACTCTGATTTAAAACGATGTTTTTAGACCAAAATGTGTTTCTGCCAGCGGTGGAACTCCATCAAAAATTTAATCAAGTTTATTGCAGGGTCTATAGTGTATTAATCGTATTTTAATTAACAAAATAAGCAACATTTTTACTAAATTATTGAATAGACACATGAGCTTAACAACAAAGATATTTATTGTTTTTATTCTGTTGTTCAGGTTATTTTATTTCTGAAGCAGAAATTAAGCCCCAGTAGCTCAGAGAAGCAGCTTTGTTGTCCGGCGTCGGTGGTGGATGTCGCTCGCGCGTCAGGTTTACAGGCGTACCAGAAACACACAAACCTAAAAGTTCCAGCCGGGGAAAAAAAGTGCATTTCATCAAAAATCTATAATATGCAACAGTGTATTGGGGAGGAAAGGTGAAAATTTGAGTTTCAAAAGTTAAAAATGTACAGATTTTGAAAGTCAGAAATTTCCATGTTTTCATAGAAAGCTTCTGAGATTAACCTCAAAATTTCAAAATCCTCCAAAAATATTTTGTTTTTGGCGGAAGTATACTTTCTTTTTTTTTAATAGGTCACCTTTAAGGTTCCTGCTCTAGGACCTCCAATGTTTTCCTTCCACTCAACTTTCCATTAGTATGCTTGGATACAGCATTCTCAACATCTTTAGCCTTGACCTTTTGTGGCTTAACATCCAACATAATCATAACAAAGCATTTTTCTATGAAACTTTTTTATATATTTATTGTTTTTATGCAAGACTAATTTTTTTAGAAATTGACTTTGTATGCCATAATGGATTGGAATATGGAAGTTTTACTAATCAAATTAAACAGTTGAATATTCAAAATGAGCTTTTTGCTGCTGATCTGCACCAGAAACGTTGTAATCGACTCCTCTCTCTCTCTCTCTCTCTCTCTCTGTCTCTCTCTCTCTCTGTCTCTCTCTGCCTCTCTCTCTCTCTCTCTGCCTCTCTCTCTCTGCCTC
>CAEFZX010008230.1:0-68411 GCA_903066825.1 Alfaro cultratus
GTCCGCGCTGGGTTGGTGGGGGTCTAAACCCGGGGGCCGGGCCCCCCCCCCCCTTTGCCCCCCCCCCCCCCCCCCGCCGCATGTCCCCCCCGCCAGCCCACCGTCGCGAAAAAATGCGAGCCACCAGCGCCGCAAAAAACTCTTCGGAGAAAAAAATGGAAAAAAAAAAAAAAAAAAAAAGAAAAAAAAAAGTCCTGGGGCCTCATGCATAAAGCGTGCATGCGCACAAAATATGTGCGTCACCATATTTTACGCACAAGTCGGGATGTATAAAAGTTAACTTTGCGTCAAAGTTTGCGTAAAAATACACACACTTTTTCACTGGCTTGAAAATGTGCGGCAGCCGCACAAATTTCTTCTGTGGACAATATCAAACTACAAAGCATCAAAACTCACCTAAATATACAGAAATCTGACTACATGCAGTGTTATTTAGACCAAGAAGCATCAAACCCGATGTTTTTCATGATTTTAATATTTTATTGTTTAAACGTAAACGATGAAACTGAACCGCATTTATCCTCAGACAATAAGCTAACACGCACACAAAATAAAGAAAATAAAATAGTACATTATAAAACATTGTTAAAAGGTTTGGCTTTTGACTAATAAATATAATTTTCCTTTGATTGCAGATTTTTATTGAGTGGGACAAGACATAAACAATGTTATATTTAAAAGGAGCCGTTATCCTGTCTAAAGGCCGTTTAGCAAAAGGCTAAACTCAAACCCAGTCCTTGGTGAAGCTTTTAGAAGTTAACTTTTAAAACCAATAATACCAAGAAATGCTTTTTTTATCTACCAGTTTATTCGCTTGATTAAACAAAAATAATCACAAACACATTCTTTTACATAGATTTCTGTGAAAAGGGAGGAGGAAGAAGAAATATTTTGCCCAAATCTTTCCTTTTAGTAAACTCACAGTAAAATAACACTTCAACTTTGTTTTACAGCATCTTGGTGAGACAATGGGCATCCAGCCAGGAGATGGGGAGCTCTTTATAAACGGACTACACATTGATCTAGACGTTCACAACCCTTTCAGGTAAAACATGAACACAGTCTAACTCTACAACAAGCTTCAAACTCTATACAAATCCACTAGCAAAGTAAATCAATAAATAACTAACCACAATTTTTTATGCTTTCAGTATATTAGACATCCTCAGAGGAGAGGCCAAGGTCTTAGAGGGGCTTCATAACTTGGGCATTAAGGGAGAACATCAGGCCAAGCTGCTTAGGTTACCTGTGAACACAGTGGATGACAGCTACGCCTTAGATATCCGACATCCAGCTATAATGGTGAGTCCTGTCCAGCCTAATAATTCTTCTGGCCCGTCAACTGTCTTGTCAGATCAACTCTGAAGGTGCTCTTTTCCTCATGGTCTTAGATCGGGGTGTGAATTAGACTTGCCATGAGAATACTTCAGCTCAAAAAGCCGCCTGGAACTTTTTTAACTTGAAAGGAAACCAAGAAAAGTCTCTCAAAAATATATTCTTTCTAAAATTGCTTCCTCTGTCTGCTTTATGTTCTGTGAAAGAAAGATAAACCTTTTCTAAATTTAATCAATGTCTTTGTTGGCACTTGAATTTGTAGAGTTCTGTCACTGAAAACTTGATAGTGTTATTCAATCTAATTCAGAAATACTTTATTGATCCCAAAGGGAAATTAAATGTAACTGAAATTATCCAGGGTTCAAAGAGTTGTTGTTGGTGCTGTGGGCAGAAAAGATGTTCTGTAGCAGTCTGTATTACATCCATTCTGAAGAAGCTTCTGACTGAAGACTTTATTCTTCTCTTTGGTATTTAAAGATTTTAAATAATTAATCTATTTCTAGAGAATAAAATGCCGAATCGTTTATTTCTGATGTTAAGGTTTTGCAAAACCAGTCAATCAATACAAATTTGTCCACATGTGTGAGAATTCATTTAGTCTAGCATTTTAGTCTAGAGAGCAGAATTCATGGTTGCATAAAATACTGTAAGTCATCCAGATTGTTTTAAATAAGCTTAATATTTGTGTTTTCCAGTGGATGAATGACATTGAAAATGACCAGATGTACCGCAGCTGGCCAGCAAGTGTGCAGGAACTTCTCAGAGCCACCTTTCCTGGCGTCATCCGACAGATCAGACGCAATTTCTTTAACCTGGTGAGAACTAACTGAATTGTGTTTTTCGGATGTTTCTTTCTACAAAATTTCAGTTAACACAGATGAATGCAATAAATTAAAACTTATTGTTTTTATTATGTTGCCTCAGAGTGATCTGTTTTCAGTTTATTGTTTCTTTTTGTTAAAGTTGATGCCTGTGTTGTTAGGTTCTGTTTTTAGATCCACTGCAGGAAGAAACTGTTGAGCTGGTGAAACTAGCAGAGCTTTTCTACAAGCATAAAATCCCCCTGAGGTTAGTGCTGTCGTTTCTCACATTTCTCCACATTTTTATGTGGTCTGCTCTAAGCATTTTATAATCTTTACCAGGTAGTGATTCTCATCTCACCTGCAAATTGAATACTTGTTTTGTCCCCTGCTCCTATAGAATTGGATTTGTGTTTGTTGTCAACACCAAAGATGAGATTGATGGCTTCTCAGACGCAGGAGTGGGATTTTACCGGCTGCTGAATTACATCGCAGACGAGTATGATTTATCCCAGGCTGTGATGTCTATAGTCTCAGTAAGTATATCAAACATATAAATCTTGTGTTTTAGCAAGTGTTTCCTGCCAGCTCATATCTACCTGTTCCTCTGAGGTTTATTGCTTTATTGTGCTTTGTCTTATCTTATAGTACTGAAGCATTTTTGACAAAGTCAGTAAACGTGGTTTTACCTTGGCTATTAGCTCTTTTAGAGAGGGCTAGAAATTATTGACAGTGGGGAAACATCCAAGGACACTGACAGTGAGGTCTGAACTGCTTTAACACCACTTGCAGATGTACAACAAAGTAAATGTGGGGGAAACATTATCTGCTGACACAATATCTGCGTACCTGAAGAAGAAATACCCAAAAGCCAATCAAGAAAGGATTCTGGGATCAGATTCTGAGTATGATTACAAAAGAAAGGTAGGAGACAAATTTGAAATGATAAAACAGTTGGTAGCTTCAATCCATAATTAATGAATGGCAACAGTCAGGAATTCAGTAAACATTTTCTTTGCCCCCAGGACGGTGCTCTCTTCTACAAGAAGAGTGGGCTCGGTGCCTTGCCTCTGGCGTTATTTAATGGAGTTCCTCTGAACCCAGACGAGATGGACCCAGAAGAGCTGGAGACCATAATCCTACAGCGCATAATGGACACCACTGCTGCCTTTCAGAGAGCAGTCTTTATGGTATGACTCACTCTTGGTATTCAGTATATAAAACCTTTTCATATCATGAGGTAGTACTTTTAGAGTAATGAGTAAACACAAAGAGTCATAAGAAAATGCATTTAAGTAGCACTCGTAAACGACATGATTCTTTCCAAATTGATTATAAAAGATTCGTCGCTCACTGTTATCAAAAAACTTAGGCAGATTTTTGCACTTTAAATTTACTGAAGGTATTTATAAGAGTTGCTTGGCAACATAACTGAAAAAATGTATTACATCCCTGAAACAACAAATGCATTGATGAAGATTGATTTTTTCCCTTTGTAGCTATGTTTGTAGGTGATCCTATATTGGGCAGACCTTACATATTAAGTTCATGTCTGCATGTGTTTCCGCAAAAGCTGTGCAGAAGCAGAGACAAGAATGAACTGGTCTTAAAACGATAAGGCTGAATATCAAACAAACACTGCTTTGCGTGGTTGTTTTAAGCTTTGAATTGGATGTGAGTTTTACAAAAAAAGAGAAACATTTATTTGTCAAAACAAATGTGTTTATATATTTGCACCTAGAAGCTTCCCTTGTTTTTAAGACTATTACATTACAAATCCTGGCAATTTGCAGACAAATATTACTCTTGATCTTCCCACATAAACAGATGTTTATGTTTGCTTTACAGGTATGAAACATGTAACAAACACTTCATAAACTACACAGATTTTTTTAGTCAGCATTTTCTTTCTTAATCTTCATAGGGTCAGTTAACAGAAAGCTCAGATGTGGTGGATCATCTAATGGAGCAGGCTAATGTGGTTCCCAGGATGAATCTGCTCATTTTAAACACTGACCGAAAATACCTCGACTTGACCGGGACGCCAGGTAAATCGTACTCCTCAGTTTAGATCATCTAGTATCAGCTCACTGCCTGTATTCCTGTCATGTCATGATTCATTTCTTTTGTTTGCAGTTGTAGATGATTGGGAGGACACAACTATGTTTTCATACTTGGAGTCTAAAGACAAAACTGCTGTGATCTCTAAAAGGATGAAGTATTTCACAAATGGTGGTAAGCAATGGGATTAGTTTTCTTCTTTCAGCACACTATTTTTTTTTAGCCAAATGCAGTTCCCTGCAGCTGGACATAAAGATTGCATTATGCAGTACAAGTCAGGCATTCTGATGTAGCATTTGCAGCAGTGATTAAACCACTGAACTGTTTGGTATGAAACCAGTGCTTTTCACATTGTTGTCATTGTATGTGTATATAGATCTGGGACACGTTTGAGAGATTGTTTCTCCTTAGCCTACGATACATGAAGAAAAGCTGGAACAGGTCACTGTAGATGCGTTGAATATCTGTAAACTCAACCATAAGTAACATCTTAACAAAATGAGTGCACACTGCTTTAAGGGTGTATGAAAAACAATAACTGATCTTTGTTGAAACAGTCAGGTTGAAAACTCTTTGCTCCTTTAAATGGCATTCGGTCAGCTCTAAATGCACCTCAGAGCTTTCTGCTGCTCTGGCTCAGAGTGTCGCTTCAGCGAGGGTGTGGAAGCTGATTGCTTTTCTTCTTCTGTGGACTGGGAGACAAGCCTACAACCCACTTTTTGACCGTGTGGCTGCGATCAATAGAACTCTGAAGGTGGCTCAATAGTCTTATAAATTGCTCAACACTTCCCTATACATTGAGTATTCTTGTTCCTGGAAATCAGGCTGATTACTTAGTTTAATATTTATTACAGGTTGGTTTAACCAACATTTATTCTGGACTCGAGGGTTGCGATCTTATTATTTTAGCCTGGACTTCAATCTTTAAAGGGTTTTATCAGGATTTTGTATTTATCTTTTTATTTATGTCTTTTTAAAAAAATATATATTTTAACCAGGTAAAGCTAGAACTATGCCACTTGAGGAATTCTGGGTAGAACATATTTACAGACATTTTTTTTTTTTCATCTTAAAAGCATAATATATATTTGTATAGTTTTGGCTTAATTTCCTCTATGAGTATGTTCTTCTTCCAAAAGATTTTGTGTTTCTTCTTATATAACTGAGTCTATAATCCACTTAACAATTAATTAGTTACTAAGTTAGTTGGCGATTATGTCAGTAATCATTTCATCACAATAATCCAATTAATTGTTTCAGCCCTACATCATAGAGTGTTTGTTTATATCATGAAACTGGCAGAATCAAACCAAATCATCTTCTGATTGATAAAAAGTTATTACAGTGTGATGCTAGAGCTTTGTAGAAAGTTAAATGTCTTTGGAATAATGTTTTTTTGTTTTTTTTAATTTAGATGAGGATGGGATGACTGCTGTAACCATGTGGGTAGTTGCAGATTTTGAGAAGGTTTCAGGGCGAAAGTTGTTGCTTAATGCTTTGACACATGTGGTAAGTATTGGTCACACCTTATTTATTTCAATATAATTTTGGCAATCCTACTTCTCTATAAATATTTTCATTTATTCTAGCCTTTGAAGCAAACTTACTATAGATATGGCAACAGCAACAAGTCTTGTTCATTTAAAATCAATGCTTTGCATGCAAACCAAAGAAATGGTATAAATTTGGAATTTGATTAAACTAAAACCATTAATAAAAAAAAGTTTTTTCTTTGTGTTCCTAAAAAAAAAGATGAAAACAGATACATTTTAAATGACATTTGTAGCTAATAATCCACAAAGTAAAAAAGATCAGAGAATTATTTGAAAAAGCTCTCTCTGTTGCTGGTGCTTTGTCAATGACATTTCTTGTCTCTGAATAGATGAGAATCTGCGAAATTAGTGTGAGTTATATCGCTGCTGTATGTGTGCGTGCAGAAGTCCAGTCCAGGCTTGCGTGTAGGGGTGATAGATAACCCCAGTGGAAAGCCCAGCGAAGATAACACTGTGCTGTACAGAGCTGTCTGGGCCTCCCTCCTCACCCAGAAGAATAAGGCTGCAACAGAGTTTGCACAGAAACTCCTAAAAGAGGAGAGCAGCCTGCTCCTCCAGCAAGGGACTAAGATGAAGGACTTGGGGATGCAGGTAAGTTTTGTTTTCAGTTATTTTACATTTCAAATTAGGTTTATGGTCCAAACATTTGACCTTCTTGCTGCAATCTGGATGTAGTTACAATGAAACAGCATGTATTTTCTGCTTCCATGCATAGTGTTTTTTTGTCATAGCTATAATCTATTGTATTACTGCTGTATTTGTATTAATAACCTGTCATAATTGTACTAAATATCAAAAACTAAACACTTAGTGAGAAATCTTGGGAAATTCAGCCTTTGCAGTACATTAAATTACAAAGAAAGTTTAAAAAAGACATTTAACACTGAAGCATATTTATTTTTGTACTGTAAGAAATATGATACAGACAAAATGTTATACATGAATATCTTTATGATGTGAAACATTAATTTGCTACTTAATATATTTCAAATAATATTTTATTGCATTAGAGATAACCTTATTAAGTCCTTTATACTGATCCAAGTCCTTTAAAATGTGCTGTGCACCATTTCTTAATCTGATTAACGTTAATTAAATTAGAGCCATGTATATGCTTGAATTTTGTCCTTAGCTGGAGTTTGTACTTGACATCATTAAATCACTGCTTCAACACACGGTCGACTCAATTAAAGAAGCTACCTTTTTTCCAACTAGATGTCACCAAAAGCACTTATACGTTTACGACAGGCGTGCCCGAATCCAGTCCCTGAGAGCTACTGTCTTAAAACCCATGGATACATTCCTGTTCCAACACACCAGAATCAAACGGCTGATTTCATTCATCAGAGCATCATAAATGCATTCAGTTCTGGAGATGCTGAAGTGTTTCTGCACTAGCAAACCAAGCAGTAAGGTCAACAAATTAGGAATAAAGGAACATTTATATTTGAAGAAATTCTGTGAGTAAGCCCATCTGATCTGTCAAATCAAGTTTGGAGGGTGACTAGATGCCAGCTCCTAATGTGTTTACATCGGTAAGATGTGAAAGGGAGGTTGTGAAGCAGTTCAGTGTTAGATTATCATCAACACCACAGAACAGCTAAATTCTTGAATACAGCTACTGATGGTATTGCACATCTTAAGAAGAACTGATATCTGTTTGGACTTTTACCTGCATCTTAGGCTCTATGCTCTTATCTGAGTTCTATATCAACAAGATCAAAGTTGATTCCCCTTGAAGCAGATGCAACAAATATCTTTGCATCCGTCAGTGTATCTATTGCAGTTTAGAAAAATGCGTTTGAGTCTGTTTATGTGAGTTTGTAGTCTGAATAAGCTGTTTTTGATATACACCATTTCTTTATTTTGTTTCAGTTGTGATCTGAAATTATTGTCATCATGGGAAAAAAGTACTGTGATGAGACTCAGTGATCTTGTTATTGTGATAAAGTAATTGATTATGTTTGTAATCCCAAAAGAC
Source organism: Alfaro cultratus (assembly GCA_903066825.1). Taxonomy (NCBI): domain Eukaryota; kingdom Metazoa; phylum Chordata; class Actinopteri; order Cyprinodontiformes; family Poeciliidae; genus Alfaro; species Alfaro cultratus. The sequence continues at coordinate 7,731 of CAEFZX010008230.1, forward strand.
TATATACAAATATATTAAGTTGTCATGATTTTGTCCTCACGTTAAATAATAATCATCTAGAATGTCATAAAAAGTTCCATTACAAGACAAAGTTTATTTCTTTTTGCGTTTGTTACCCACAAAAGCTTGCCTCTGCCGCCAGTGTAATCATAAAATATTTTACAGCCTTTACAGGTTCTCCATCTTTGGGAAACATTTGTTAATGTTTCCCAAAATACCAATTGGTGATTGGCATTTTTATGTTTACTGTTTTTTGACAGCTTATTTCATCAGAGCATCATAAATGCTGCATTTATATTTGAAAATATGGCTAAATCCATTGTTTTTTACCCACGCAGTTGTTCTGCTGACAAGACGTGTTGTGAATTGGCACTTTCTAAATGAAATTAATTGAATTAAATTTAACTTACTGTAGCTAACTGATGCAGTGAAGTACCCTGAATTTGACTTTAATAGTAGTGGTTTTCCTAAATATCTGGTTAAGTATTGTAATGAATTTGTAGAGAAAAAGACTTTTTAAATCCTTTTGTTACCAGAATGAATAAGACAAAGTAGTAACATATATTTTTGGTCTATATAACCCATTAGTCATGAAAAGGAACACTTTTACGATCTCCTTTTCTAAAACCAGCTCTAGACTTTGTGACGAATAGATCACTTTCTCATACCCATTTCAGTTTTATCTTAGTGATTCTAGTTCACTTCAGGACTGTCTATTGTATTTTTCATTTTTAGGATGGTGATGGTAATTGAAATCTATTTTGGACAATATCTAGTATGTTGTCTGGCCTGTTTTAACATTTAAAGTATAACAATGATAACAGGATTGTTTCATGTACCTGAAAATAAACTTTATTCCATCGAGTCATAATGCCGGACATTAGATTGTTGCCTCCAACATTGAGCTCATTGATTTAGAATACTGTCTGCCAACATCCAGACAGCATTAAATATTTAAGTGACAATTGTTATAGATTTGTATAATAACAAAGTTGTATCTTAAACTTTATTAACTAATGAATATCTGTGTTCATGTTTTAAATGGGAAAATCTAATATAATTCAACATTTTAAAGACATTCAGAACTACAGAAATTAAATTATTTGTTAAAAGATTTTGATTACAGTTTGCCCCCTTGTTGTGGCTTTGAATTATTAGGATAGAAGTTGATTCCACTTGGACATGTTTTTTTTATCATCTATCATGCAGGTGTTTAAAGGTAAAAACTAGAAAACATAATGGTAGGGTAAACCCACATGGTGAGATTTTTCTTATACTTTTTTCCCCCTTGATTCTAGTTCACAGTTTGAGAAAACTGTGATTGATGAGCCAATCTTCTCATCTAACATCAGCTAACTGAATACCTTCAGGGCAGGCATGAGACTCCACACCCTGCAGATACCTAGACAAGTGGCCGGCTCGCTGTCAGTTCCACTTGAAGTGTCACAGGGCCATCAAAAGGAAGGCTCTACACGCTGCATCTTTAACTAAAAAGTGCTGGTGTATACCTGTTGTCCTGGGGCTGATGAATAACCAAGCTACTGCTCACCCTTGTGTGAGCTACATATGTTCAGCCAGGCCTGACCATCACTCTGCTGCTATAAGCAGAGCTACAACCAAACACTTCAGTGTGCAGCAGGATCCACCCACACAGCAGTACGCAGAGGCTGCTCCAATGAACAAATCCGTTGACACAGGAGCTCCCTTCTGTCCCGTCAGATTTAAGTTATACAGCACATGCGTCAGCTGGGACTACTGTAGCAAACTTTCTTTCAATTATACAATCCTTAAACTATAAGGAGACTATGGGGTGGAAATAGCAATGGAAAGATGGGTAGGAAGCAGCTTTGTGACTTGAGACCCAAAGCCAAGGGACACAAGTTTATTATTGGCTGCCAGACAGACTTGCTGACTGAATTGCGCTGACATTATTGGTATTTCACCTGATCTCCGGAGGACAGAAATGTTGGAGAAACTAATAACCTGACTCTACAATCCCCTCCACAATCCCACACCCAATTTATTATGAACAAATATGACTGAGGTTTAATTAAGAGTTTCTGGTATTAATCACAAATTGATTTATCTCTTTTCGTTCTTTAATTTCTGACAGCTGGGTTGAAAATGTTTCCTTTTTCTGCTAGACTTGTTTGAAAATCCAGTAGTTGTGCAGATGCAAGTCATCAATGATGGATGAAATGATAATTATTATTTTTTGCCTCACATACATCATTCCTTTATGCCAATGCATCACTCAGAATGGTATTTTGTTGACAAGCTGGAATGGAGGAGAAATGTCTTAAAGCTACTTTGTCGGATATTACAATTGCATCACAAATCTTGCTTTACCTCGCAAAGTCTTCCGACATTCAGAAACTACGCTGTTTCTGACATCCTAAACAAAGTTCTGTTCTTCTGCTGCAGGGAATGGACCTAGATGCCTTTGAGAAAAAGTTCAACACACTAGAGGTTGATTTTATCCGCAGTCAGCAAATGTTCTGTCGAGATGTCCTGAAGCTGCGTCCTGGACAGCAGGCTGTGATCAGCAACGGCAGAGTGAGTAGACTCTATGTTATCAGGTATGGTTAGAAATGTGAACATTGGTGACCTGGTATGAATTTGAGGCATCAGGATTTATTTATAACTTGTTTAAAAATGGCTCAACTGATTTTCATTTAATTGCTACTATACATTTTAAATGATTCCTTTGCTCGAATGTTAAGAAAAGCAATAATCAATGGAAGCGATCAGACCAACATCAAGCATATTCCAGAAGGAGTAAGGGAGAAAGAAATCTGTATTAAAACATTTAAGATAAATTTAATATGTCATTTATCTCTTTTCTACAGTGACAAAGTTACAGATAAATTAATCAAATCTGTACTCTTTAAAAATATATATGGTTCATCTCATCAAATGGGCAGCCCTTCTATGAGTCAATCTGTGAAACATTCAGATTCTTATTTAAAAATCACTTAAATAATTTTTTGATGGCTGTCCTTTAGGGGTGCACAGATCGTTTGGCCCCGATTTCATTAACTTTGTGGAATCAGTGATCGGCCAAATCCTGTCCACCGATCTTATCTTCCTTCGCAAGGAAAATCAGCCACTGTCCCCATTTGCCCTGAGTGAGAGAGGACTGACTGACAGACCTGTCCACATAGTCTTGTCTATGTCTCCCCATTGTTGCCAATTTAGCAATTTTTCTCTATACTTAGTACAAAATACATCTGGCATGTCAGGCATTTTAAAGATTGGTGATTGGCCATAAACCTCCAATCAGTGGACCCCTACTCTCACGTTAGCACATTGACTCCGCCCACACCCCATGTAGTGCACCAAGTGGTCAGGTGAGCACCATAAAATCTGGCTTGTGAAAAATCATTAGAAATAATCATAATAACCACTTATTTTAATAAATACATGTGAAATTTTTTAATAAATAGATGTTGACTAATCAATACAAACAAATTTGCTCCAAAAAAGTGAATCACCCCCAGCTTCTCCTATTGTGCCCCTCTGCCCACCTCTCAGCTGCCCGATCCGTGCTTCAATCTCAATTGGCAGACACCTGTGTTTGAACGCGGCCACGACGAGTCGGCGTGGAAAGGATAAAAATGAGAGACAGCGGGATGATGTTTGCACTTCGTTCATGCGTCACTTGCGCCGCACTCTGTCTCTCTCCCCTCCTGTCACCCTCTGCTCATACTCAGTGCGGTTGATGGCGCTTCATAGTTTCGCTATTGCAGTGAGAGAACCCTCTGTAGTGATGGGAAGTTTGACTCTTGTGGTTCCCAAGCTGCTCCTAATTTATTTTCATCTATAGCCTGATATTTTAGCTCAACCTTGTAAATGTGAATGCTTTGTATGTTAATAGATCTTTTTGCATCTATGGATTTTATGAAAAGCCTTATAGTTGCCTAGTTTCATGTATTTGCTCTCATTAAAGCAGGAAATCTCACTTTTGCATAATATTTTGATATATTTTATACATTTTTTATATTTATTAAATACAAAAGCAAATGAACAAAACTCTGCAAAACAAATCTACCAGACAGAATCATAACAGAAACAGAACCAAACTCTGTAGCCAAATTATGTCCTCAGTGAAGGTTTGCTCTAAAAAACAAAATAGTCCTTTAGCACCATTGTGTTATGAACAGTCCTGAATGTGTCTCAGTAATTTACATTCCATATCTGTTTACAAGTTTATTTTTTCTATTTTTATTAGTTTAAAACAGCATATTATTCTGGGTAAAGCACAGGGTAAATGTTTCTCCTACTATTTACCAAATTACAATGTCAGTTTTGCTTCTCTGACAATAAATAATTTTTGCTTCAAGGTTTTCATTGTTTTCATTTGGCACTGTCACATCGGCAGGACATCTGTTTCTTAAAGGTCACAGGTGGTCTTTATTGTATTCTGCATGTTTGCTTACAAAGCTGATGAGGGGTGACAGACAACGATGACAGCCAGGCAAGAAGAGGCCAGCCTCTGAAGAAGTGGCTCTAATAATTAATATTATTTCATGTTTGTCCACAGCAGTGGTAGGGCTGGTCTCACAGACTAGAAAACAGTAAAAGCAGAGAGCATTACTGCATAACATAGCTTTTAAGTGGATATAACAGTTACATTACATCTGACATCCCCTGGGCAATGTTTAAGTGATACTCACTGAGATAAGAATTGGAAAAGTCATATTCTGACTACATTATTTTCTCCATGTCAGATTCTCTGTCCGTTTGAAGAGCAGGAGGAATTCACTATGGAGGACTTCCACTTGCTTGAGAGGATTACACTGAGTGGTTCAGCAGAGAAAGTCAAAGCCAAAGTAAAACAGATGGGGATGAAACCAAAGCAGTATGTTTGTAGTCATTTCAGTCTTGCCATCTAAATCAAAATGTAACTTTGTCTTCCTCACCGATGTCTTTAATAGAAATTTGTTCACCATTTTGGCTTTTTCACACCTACCTCTTTTATTTTTTTTATTCTCAGAGATCTACCTCTTCCAACCCATACACTTTATAAATAATGGACCTCTTCTCCCTTAGAGCGAGTGACCTGGTCATGAAAGTTGATGCACTGCTTTCTGCAGTCCCTAAAGGAGAGGTCAGAAGAGATGTCAGTTTTAAAGACACCCAAAGGTATGCTTTATTTGTTTACTATTTACCATTCTTACTTTTTTGAGAACATCCCAGAGTGAAAATCTGAACGTTGAAATTTCCTCCTCAGTGTGCTCCAGCTCTCACCACGTGAAAATGAGGTGTTCTATGATGTTGTGGCCATCCTTGATCCCCTCACTAGAGAAGCACAAAAGATCTCCTCGCTCTTGATTGTAAGACATTCTCCAGTTTTGCTCCTTTTCTTTCAGTCAACTAGAAAGCAACAGGCTGGCCGAGTAAAGCAATATGTAGAATTCAGCACAACACCTAGTAGAGTTGTAGTTTTTCTTCAACAACTGAACAAGTCTGATTTCTCACAATTGGACATTTTATAATTTCCTTTTTGGTTATCTGAGCCAGAGCTTTTCTTTAACGGATGCCTACTTTTCGAGCAACTTTTCTGCAATGTCTGAATTTGCTCTCTGCTGCTTTTTTTTTTTTTTAAGCTGTTTTCCATATTTTGACCAGGAAAATGATTATAGCTGCCATGAGCTACAATCCTTGGACAGTTTTAACAGAAAAGTTGTGAAAATGATTATGTATACCGTTCAAGCTGAAGAATATTTGCTAACCTTCCACACTGATATTGGATATTTGATTTGACTGGTTGAACATCTGATATTACAAGCAATTTTAGATAGACTTGTTCATTTATTCAAACAGTTTAACTTATGTCAAATATCTTGTTCATTTCTGAGGAATCAAACTTGCTAAGTAAACTAACATTTGTACATATTTTTTTAATGTTAAGCTTTGTGGAACCATATATAAAGACTATTTCCATTGATCTAGCTCACCGTTCTATTTTTAATCTTTCTGCTGCACACATGATTTCCTTTCTCCTTATTTCTGACTGGGCCTCTGTTTCTGTTTGAATGCTGCAGGTGCTTAGTCAAGTGGTCAATGTGAAACTGCAGGTGTTTATGAATAGCAGGGCCAAGTTGTCCGAGTTGCCCCTCAAGAGGTAAGCTCCAGCTCCAGCAGTAATTAAATTTTCCTGTTTGGCTTGTTTGTGTATCCTCTTGTTGCTGCAGTCTTAGCATTTCAGCTGCACTTGATCCCTTTGTAAGAGAGTGCTACACAGATGCAATCTGCTTAATAACGCTGCCTTATTGCTTTGGGCCCCCATGTGCATCTCTGAGCAAATTTCAAACATTCACTGTTGCAGTTCAAACCATGTAGGGGTGAGAGTTAAAATGATAGTCAAATGAAAACAGAAAATGATACATAGATTTTATTTTTCTCCCCATCAATATTTGGGCCCATGGGTGAATGTGGCTATTATATGATTTATTTATTTATTTTTATTGTGTAATAGGTTGAATCATTTGCAGAGTTAGTCCACATAAATCTCAGGGGATATAACTGAATTTCCTTGCTGAAGGTTTATTGATGGAAACAAGTCTTCGACCACAAATCATTCATTTCTCCACCATCCCTCTTCCATAAACTTCCTGTCCCCTTGAGCAAGAAATGGCTGTAATTGACATAGATTGCAACTTGATACATTCGTGTGGGATAAATAAGCTGGATGTCTCCAGTTGAGCTGTTGTGTAAATGCTGCATTTTCTACAAAATCACAGTGTTCTCAAAGTCTTTAAAACTGACTGCTAGTTTTGGCCTCATTGCCAGATTACAAATTACAATAACAGTTAGCTTACAGGAGGATCTAAGGTCCTTTTTTTTCTTCCATTGTGACCTTTTTTCCATTTTTTTTCATTTAACTAGGAAGTTTTTTAACAGGGGCTTGTTACTACTTTACTGCTTCATTTTGTTTTTATAGCCACAAGCTTGGTGCTGTTAAAGTCCACCTGCTACCAGTAGGGGTGCATGAATTCTGTTTCTGTATCAGTTGTTTAATTATCTTGACTGCTCTACTTCTTAACAGTAGAAGTAAAGTTTTTTTTGATATCTAGTCACAAATCACAACCAATGAAATGAAGACTATATGTTTCCTGTGGTAAGCTGGATAAAAGCTTTTCTAACCATAAGTGTTCCCTCACCACTCTTTGGTGCTGCAGTTGTCACACTCATCTCACTCCGGAGAAGTAAACAAATCTACTATTAAGGTGAAACGCAACCATTTGAATATGGATCATGTTTATGCACCTATTAGGCAATAGAAGCTTTAAGGCATAAACCAATTAGGATTAGTAATATATTTTTTTCATCGACGCTTCCTTGAAAACATATACTCTCTGAACCAACTGCTTCAATATATTTTATTCAGGCTTTATATGATAGGTCAAAAGAAGTAATAGATCAGTGGGAAGTCAAATGAAACTTTTTGCAATAATGTATAGCTTCCATTGAGTCCCTTTGATTCAATAATTATAGAAACACTGTTTGTTGCAATTAAAACTGAGTTGTTTAGGTTAACTCTTTTCCATCCCTACACATAAACCTGCAGTTGCTTTTACATAAACTTTTCTTGTTCACATTTGTTGTTGGGTGAACAGCACAAGTGGTTAAAGCATTAGATCTCTCACCTTTAAACAAATGATGTAGACAGAGCTGCTACAACTGGTCCAATCTCTACTGTCCTGATGACTGTAACATGTTATAATCTTATATCTTGCGTTAGAGTGTAGTTTTGATGTCTCTTCAGTGTGAGACAATGATTCTAAAGTTTAAAGCTTTATATTATCTTATGATTTGCTTGCTATGTTTGGTTTTCCTCACAGTTTTTACAGATTTGTTTTGGAGCCTGACGTGGCTTTCTTGGCCAACGACACGGTGTCTCCAGGGCCGGTAGCCCGCTTCGCAGAGCTCCCAGAATCCCCCCTTCTTACCCTTAACATGATCACACCAGAGAGCTGGATGGTGCAGGCAGAGCACAGTCTCCATGACCTGGACAACATCCACTTGCAAGAGGTATAGAGGTGCTTAGTCATTGCTACCCACTAATTTCTGCATGTGTGGGTAGAGCCAGAGTGGTTTTATTCTCTTCCCAGGGTTTTCGTTGCTTTGTAATTTATAGTCCTTTACAGGTTAATGGAGTTGTAGCAGCAGAATTTGGACTGGAGCACCTCTTACTGGAGGGCCACTGCTTTGACTTGTCAACTGGCCAGCCGCCTCGCGGACTACAGTTCACCCTGGGCATGAGTCAGGACCCACTCATGTATGACACTATTGTCATGGCTAATTTGGTCAGCATCCTTGCCGGGTTTTTTGCACTGTGTTGGGAAGATCAAATATGATTCTGGCTGTACAATTTGGAACGAGACTTTGACTAAAGTGAAGAAAACTTTGCAGGGGTATTTCCAGCTGAAGGCCAACCCAGGAGCCTGGATCCTAAGATTACGTAAAGGGAGATCAGAGGATATCTATCAGATTATCACGTGAGTATCCTAGTCATTGTTTACAAACACAAAATTAGGCAGTAATGGCTGTACAGCAGGTGTTTTCATAGCTCAGATTCAAGGCTGGTTTTCAGCTGTCTCTTCTTTCCTACTGAAACCTATCTCTATGGAAACATGGTGAGCTGCTGACACTGTAGCAACGCAAGGTTTTGATGAGTGCGGGGAGTACTGCTCAGCATAGAGGCAGGGAGGGACGGGTAGGTGGAAAGGGCTGCTATTAAAGAGAAGACAGACTGGAGAGATGATGCAGATGGTCACCTTCATGCCTTCCTCCTCAGACTGTGGAATCTGTTTTTGTGAGGATGCAACCGAGCAAGGTTCCAAGACAGAATGATCAAATCTGTTCTTTTCTTGGGTTTATTTAATGAATCTGAACCATTTGTTTTAAATAAAATGAAGGAATAAGCCAATTTGTGGCTTTTCTTTCTACTGGTCTGAAAATGTTCACTTACTTGCGAAAATGTCATTGTTATTCTTCTGACAATGCATTAAATTAGATTTTTCAAGACTTTGATACAATATTCAAAGTATTTTTGAAATCACAATGTCTGAATTTGAGGCAGATTTTTTTCTAATCAACACAGGTTAAAATATACACTTCTGCTTTAAATATTCCATAAGCAGCTTTTATGTGTTTTTTTGACATAAAAACACAGATGTGTTTTTAACATGACAGTTTTTTATGTTAAAAAGTTAAAAGTTTTTTAACTTTTCATATGAAAAAAACCTCAACTATATCAGTTGGGAATGTTATCTCCAAACATTCACCTCTTACTAAAAAAATGATGAGTAAAAATGTTGAGATTTTTTATGTAAATGTTCATGAATGTGGAAGATGCTAGAGCTCCAATTAGCATGAGTGAAATTTTCAGGTACTCATGGAGACAACTGAACCAGCTTCTGGAGAAAAGTTTAATGGTCAGATGAGACAAATTACTAACTACTGTATTTGGCCTCAGTGATCAGAATTATATTTGAGGGTGTCAACTTTAAGCTTTCAAAGCTCAACTGTCAAGCTCAGCTTGACGTAAAATCAACATTTAGATTGTTAAAACTTGGATACATTAGGTGCAAAACAACAATCAACAGAATAATGGTTCCCAACGTATGTGTAATTCTAACAATATTTGGATAAGAGGAAATGCATATTTTTGAAATTTGGTACATATGTATAACATATCCATGAACTCTTAACTTTCTGTAAATGGTGTCATCCCTTGGTGCCTGAGATTCTAAAAGTCATGGAGTGTGTTTGTGACATATCTGTAACTGATAATATCATTTTCAGTAGTAACATAATTTTATATTTTCTCCAAATTTTGCAGTCCTAATTGAAGTTGTCATGTATTTAATCCTCCCTGAAAGTAGAATATTTTAATGCGTCAATAAAAGCAGAAAATTAGTCAATTTGATGCCCATGATGAAAGTATGTAAACTTCTGACCTGTGCTATGTGTGAGGGAGCACTGGCTGTTTGTCTTCACAATCACCAATATCATCCTCTTTGGCTAACTTCACCTAAGATTTAGGGCATATACAGCCCTTGGTTCCTCTGGAATCATATCAGACAACCAAGATTTATCCCCCAATCCTCCAGGTGAAGCTAAGAGGTGATGTCATTTTTCACCTTGGCAGGGTCATTATTCTTGTGGTTAGCGGCACTCTGCTCTGGTTAGGTGGCCGATCAGAGCCTATTGGGAGCGTCTGTGTTCCCAAGTCCCAGAGTGTGCATTTTCCTCCTCCAGCCTGTGTTGCTGCCCCGCCTTGCTTTGACAGCGATGAATGAGATGACCAACTCTCCCCCTCTCATTGCAGGGATACAGATTGATCTCTGGTGCTTTCTAACAGTAGCCCTGAAGGCTGATTTGCGCTGGTGACAACAGAAGAGGGAAAACACAAGCAGCGCTTGAGCATGTGGGAGAGGGATTTTCCTTAGGACCACTGTGGAGGGGGCATTTATCATAGTGATAAGGTTAGATTTTTTGCCTTTAGTAAGCATTTGGAGTTGTAATGGCTGGCGGTGCATCATAGTAAATTGCTCATCTCAACCTCTGGTTTGTTCTACAGTGGTTCACCATTAAACCTTGCTGATTCGGTCTGGCAAAATACATTGTCTACTAGGCAAATCAGTCCTAAAACAATTACAGTGAAAGGCTGTGTAACACAATCAATACTGTACAGACTTTCTCATTAAATCTACCAGTATATACAGCACAGCCGGGAAGTAGTGATGGGCAAAATAATGGCGAGGTGATTCTTAATGAGAATGGAGGGTAATGAATATGGTCTGGTTTTTGACCCTGGCAGCTGTCCCAGTATCTGCTTTAAGTGCGCGCTCTCCGTATCTGTTAGGACTCTGTCCATTAACGACTGTACATTCCCTTATTGTAAGAGCCTGTAGTGTTGCTTTATTTCTGTCTGTGTTGCCATGGCTAAAGCATGGAAATTGACATAATGTAATGCCTTTACATTTGCAGGTCTCTGTTTGGAAAATGCCTCTTTTATTTGACTGAAATAGTAACTGAAAATAAAACAGCAAGTGATTTTCTGATCACAATATTCAGTGCCTTGCAGTTTATGTTGTCCACACACCTTGAAATTTCCAGATGTTATTTTGAAACCACAAACTTACTAGTTTTTATGTGACTAACACAAGTGGTAAATTATTGCGATTATTTATTTATTTTTTTTCTTTCCAGGCATGATGGAACTGACTCCCCACCTGATGCTGAGGATGTAATAGTTGTGCTAAACAGCTTCCACAGTAAGATCATCAAAGTCAGGGTGAGAAAGTTTCTTAGACATGTGCTATATTTAGCTTCTCTACTCCTCTTCTTTGTGTGATGTTCCTGTCGCTCACAAATTGTGAGATTTGGAAAACATTTAGCCAGTGCTTGATAAAACCTGTGGAAGCCTAATAGTTATGTGTTTACTTACAGGTCCAAAAGAAAGCAGAGATGATTAATGAAGACCTTTTGAGGGAAACTAGTGAAAGCAAAGGCATATGGGACTCCATAGTAAGGTATATTCAAAGTCATCTTTAATATAAGAAACTCTAGTTAGTTTTAAACTTTCTGTCCAGCTTTCAGGCAGGAAAAAAAACAACTGAGTTCTTTGATAGTTTTGCTCATGTAGCTTTCGTTTGTCAATTATACAACACGGTTTCAGGAGATCTTACCCTTCCCCTGGATCAAGACTGCAATACTATGCTGTAAGATCTAGTCTTGCAAAAAATATGTGCTTCTGTAGGTATGTGTGTGCATTTGCGTGATTTCCCAGCATTTCATAACCGCTTGATCCCGTCTCCTTATTTAATGCTTGCTGTGTGAAGTGTTTGGAGCACTTTTGAGAAAAGGTAGGCAGTCTTGCTGGACCCCCTTTAACACATAAACCTTTGTTAAATTCATTAACATGTCAAGTTTATGTGTTGCTTTCTTTTTTATGTGCCACTCTACTAAACATTGTGATGAGTTGCATTAATTCAGTTTCTTGTGGCCTCAGTTAAAGGACTCATTATAGCTTTATTTAAATAATCACTTTTGCCTTATTACTCTTCCATAAAGGCCAGAATCCTCTACCTGAAAGATGGCTCTCTCTTTTAGAGTTACAATGACACTCTTGACTGCTTCTCTGTTTAAGGCTTTTTCTTGCCTGGCCTGTCAGTTTACATGCATAGCTAAGTCTTGTTAGGATTGGAGATCTGCTGTACTCCATTTTCAAATTATGGATTGAACAGTGGTCAGTGAGCTTGGGAGGTTATTTTATATCTTCACTTTGCTTTGAACTCCATATTTTAATCTCGAACATGTCCGCTGTGTTCTTTGATCTGCGTGAAGCTGTTTGTTGACTAGTATACTGTAACGAACCTCCATAAAAAATAATTAAGTCTGTATTTATACTGAGATTAATTTACATGAAGGTAAATTCTAAAGCAACACTGGATTTTACTGAGTAAAACAGGCTGAATACAAATGCACATCACACTTGTCAGATTTTTTTAGTAAAAAATTTTAAACCATGTATCCTCTTCATTCAGCTTCGGTTTTATGTAGCTACTACTTTTTGTCTTTACTATTAACCCACATTTTTCTGACTCTCGTCTTTCTTTACCATAACTCAATGTCTCCACCACTCTGCTTGTGTTTCACCATCCCAGCCATTCATAAACTTAGTGTAAAAGGAATCTGTCCAACTGATCAGCCATAAACTTAACCTTTGAAATATAGTATCTGACCAAATATTGCACCCAACAGTCCTTTGGATTTCCAGTATTGCACTCATTGACATTGTGATAAAGACTGTGATTTAACATATTGTTCAGCTCTATGGTTTGTTTAAAGTCAGATAAAATGCATTGAAATTTTTAACTTGGCAAAATATAAACAATGTCTGAGGTATGAATAGTTTTGGAAGGCACTTGAAGTGTTATTTAATCATTTATTTAATCTATGCTGAGTATAAGCAAACACTTTGAATTGTTTTAGTAGCACATTTCTTATAATTTTAGACAATTGTAGGGGGTATCAGTACTTTGTAATTTCAGAGCAAATATTTGAATAAGTATTGCGGATAGATTTTGTTGCTTGTTTGTAGTGTTGGAGAAAGGGATGTTGTGCCCAGCTGGTGTTGACCACAGTTGTGGATTTAGCCAGAGCTCTGTGGTCCAGATTATCTCGGGTGATTCAGCCAAACAGGCTCTCACCTGACCCTCTAAATCTGCTTATCAGTGGGACCCCATTGTTGGGCTGAAGTCCTTTCATAATGGCTGGCTTATTCATCTTAGGCCATTGACATCGTGAGACCCCACTGATGTGTTGTGGCTTAGCCAACTGTTCAGCTGAAGAGAGACCAAGTGTGTCTCTGTAGAGAAGCAAACTTTGAAGAATGATGGAAGTAAAATTCTCATTATATTAGCAAATATATAAAAGTTGTTCATTATTCCAAACCGTTGAAATAACTTGCATAACGTTGGCGTCAGGAAGCTGGTTTTAGAGGACACTGTTCTCCCACCCCTCTCTACACTTTCCCTGGTGTCTTCTTGGAGCCTCGGGGCTAAAGCTGTGGTTGTGATTGAGTGTGGGAGAGACACCCCTTCCCTCATCAGCAGTCTGTTACAGACAAGGACACTCGGCCTGACTGCAGACACATCTAGCCTCCAGCACAAGTCCTGATTTCTGTCCGCTAAATGTGCCTTGAATCATGAGCCGTTGCTCTTTAAGGACACGTTAATGTGTTCACTAGTTTGAAAGTGTCCTCTAGATTTTACTTCAGACTGCTGTTATCTCACACAACACGTTTTAGTCTTATTTTCCAACCTAAAAGTGATCTATAGACTCACCGTGTTGCTATCATCGGCTACAAGATGGTCAAAGGTTTTTTCTTCCCGTTTCTTGTTGAAATGCTTGGTTGTTCTGTCAGTCAGTTTAAGATAATGCTCCCAGGCATCCCTTTTAATCTTTTTTTATGCATTTAACTATTGAGTTCACATCGATATTACTCTGTAAAATTGTTCTGTTTCGGTCTATCTTCACATTTGAAAAACAGCAAGCAGCAAATTTTTGCCTGATAAACGACTTTAACAATCCACTGTAAAATTTGCTGATACATCAGCTATGCAATTAACTGTGCTGGACTCGCGCACTCTTCCGTCAGTTCTTTAAAGAAATTCATGCAATTTAGACCCTTTTCCTTTTTTAATCACTTCATTATCTGTTCTGCATCAGATTATCAGTCTAATTCAACCAAAATTATTCAATAAAATTGTCCCAAAGGCACTGCATCACATTTGATTGAAATAATTTCTTTGAGCAGTCGCGGCTTTTTAAATGTGTTTAAAAAGTCAATGACTTGTCAGATCTCCCGATAAAACTTTGTTTTTACAGCAGTCCTAATATAATCAATTCCAAGTGTATTGAAAAGAAAATGTCACTTTACACTTGAATTTATAATTGGCTTAGGTGAAATATACAGACACAGTAAAATAAGGTCTCATTGAATGTATTGACAGTTCTTGAAACAATTTACATCCTTGCTGCTTCTTTAGGATTCAAGAGGGTAAGTAGCAGCCATGCACTGCTAATTAAAGTACTCAACTAATCACCTGCCAGTGCAACCACCTCCAAAAAAGCTGGGTTTTCACCCAGTTGATGGATTGATGTATGCTAACGCAATGCCGAAGGAAGACATTACAAATGGTTTTAAACAACAAATTATTAAAAAAATCCTGAGAGGTCCATCTGGGTCCTTTAGGAAGATGAGAAATGACTATAGATATCTAACCGTAATGTAAATCACCATGTCACCACAACCTTATAAGAAATAAGGTTAAGTCCTTGACCACCTTGCAGCCATTAAGTAGACCATGCACTGTATCACGCACCAAAGCATCCTAGAGTCAAACAAGAGTCCATTTGTAAATAGTTGATCAAAATAAAGACATCAACACCACAGCAGCCAATCTACAACAGAATAACTGAAATCTTGCAACAGTCCAGTTACAGTATTGACCTCGCCTTTGTTGAAATGCTGTGGTAGGACCTTAAGAGAATTGTGCATGAAGAAATGTCTTCAAACCTCATTTAACTGAAGGAATGTTGTAAAAAAGAGTACCGGTAGACCAAAATTCCTCTATAATAATGTCTTCCAGAAGTTTACTAGGCAGATCAAATTAATTATAGCAACATTCATCCATAGAGCGATACAAAGGGTTTTACAGGAAAATAACAAAGCAAACATTAGGGAAATTGTGTGAAAGACATTAATTAAATTGTTGAAAAAAATGAGCATAATTTAGAAATTATTTCTAATTACATTAGAAATGTCTGTTAGATCTGTTATCTAACAAACAGATAGCTAAAACATGATCAAAATTAACTGATTAATTAATCTTCAGCCTATATGGGAAACATTATTATTTTATTTACTATATTTAAAGGACTACGCAGTTTCTAAATATCTCAAATTTTCCTACCCTCCAAGACTTTAAACAAATGAAAATAAATTAAATGTTGATTGCTCTAAATTTACTCACAACTCTGTATGTCACAAAGGATCAGTACTTTCTGCTGAGGAGAAAGACTTACACTATAAGTATAATGTTGGTAAAGAGAGAACTGTATGTATAACAGATCGTCCTAATCTAATCTAATTAACTAGAATGGAAGATAATGCATTTTTCCTGGTGTGGCAGAGACAAGTAGAAGCTCCTATAGCATAGAGTTGTTTAAAAAATTTGGCTCCATGTAAACCACCATACCAATAATTATTTGTTGATTCATTGCATGCATGTTCTTCTTTTTCCATTTTATAAGATATAAAGATAGGAATATGTGTTTTCAGAAGCTGTTTCAACAACTAATTTCAGTGTGCTAGATGAGTACCAGCGGGAGTTGAAATGTCTCACATCATGTCAGATTTGTTGACTTCCACACCACTTCCACCCTCATTATTTTTATTTTATTTTAAGAAAACACATCAGCTGCTCAGTGCTGCATGATTTGTTTTAAAATTGTTTCTTCTGCCTTTTATAACAATAATTTCCCCTGGCTTTATGAAAGCATGGTTTCTACAGCAGAAGTTTTGATTTGTTGCCTCCATATGAAGAGTCGTCATGAATCATATCGCCGCCGACTCATGTATTTTGGTTTCATCTGCAGCATCACAGGTGGTGGCTCAAAGAAGGATGAAGGAGAGAAGAAAAAGGAAGATATTCTTAACGTATTTTCTGTTGCCTCCGGTCATCTGTACGAGCGATTTCTGAGGTCAGCTTCTTCCCTTTCAAGCTCTGCACTGTGAATTACATTTTGTCTGATCCTGAAAGTTAATCTTGTCATATCCCACCTCTCTTTCAGAATAATGATGTTGTCTGTTCTTCGGCATACAAACACACCTGTCAAGTTCTGGTTCCTTAAAAACTACCTCTCACCTTCTTTCAAGGTATTAGTTTTTTGCTATGTCATTGTCTTATTTGGAGAAATGTCCAGAAAATATGTGTTTTTCACATTTTTAAAGTGTGGAAAAAATATTTTCAAAAAAAGAGTGTGGAAAAGTGCTAGCATTTTCAGACTTTATTACTTATTTCATTATCTGAAGAACAACATAAAGAACAACCATTTTAAATTGATTTCTTTTTAAATGGCACTTCATCTTTCTTTTACAAAGAAATCAGAGTTCAGAATTAGCCAATTATTAGTTGATTGGCTCTGATTGGTGATTCGGATTCAGATATTTAGCTGATTTTGAAAACATATAAATAATAAAACCCAACAACATAATAGTTTTGTACTGATGAAAACATTGAGAAATTACACCGTGGAAAATAGTATGTAGAAGAAAGCTTGGGTTTTCAATTATTTTATTGACTACATGGAAAGCAAATTCAAAATTTCTAAAAAAATATATTGAAGAATAAAAAAATCTCTTTGTTTTAGGTTCTTTTTAAATTGCATTTTTTATCTTTGATGTACCACAGCACAGCTACAATATTCAGAAACATATTAAGGATGAACTCATCAGTAAATCAGTTTATTCCTCAATCAACTTTGTACTCGGAAAATTGGCATTTTTTTCCCCTTTATTCATTAAATTCACATAAATTAAGAACTCCTGCTATTTTAATCTTTAAATGCATAAACCAGCAGCACAGACTTTGAATGTTTGAGCAATATTAAAACTTTTTTAGCTCTTTATTGTCTTTATTACATATTCAGACATATAGCTTATGTGTCTCACATAAAGTATAGCATGACAAATACATGCAGCAACATAAATAACATTTCTCACACCCACAGCTTACAGACATATAACATATATGACACTCTCCCCTCGTTCCCCTTATTCATTCTCTCTTGTACACATCACTGGACATAACACATCGCATAAAACATGGGGAAATAGTTACAAGTTAAAACAAATACATTTTCCTTTACCGATATAATGCCAAATTCAGGATTGTGCTTTTTAATGGTTTTTGGAGCACATAAATGATAAAACCCAACTAGGAAATGTTTTTTCATTCAGACCCTGTAGCAAAAGTTATCAAGCTGAAAAACAATGGAATTCCAAACAAGAAAATGTGTAGAAAGTCTGATATGTTCTAAATAGAAAATACACCATGTAGAGAAATCTTTTAACCTCTCCTCTATCCTTTTGGTCTTTGGTAGGAGACTATTTCTCACATGGCCAACTCGTATGGCTTTCAGTATGAGTTAGTGCAGTACAAGTGGCCCCGCTGGCTCCACCAGCAGACGGAGAAACAGCGGATTATCTGGGGATACAAGATCCTCTTCCTGGATGTTCTGTTCCCTTTAGCTGTGGACAAGATCATTTTTGTAGACGCTGACCAGGTATGGACTTTTGTAAGAGTTTCATAGCACTGTGTGATTTAAAGCCCGACTCGTTTCGTATGAGTCTCACTGCTGGTGTGAAGATTTGATGAGATTTTGAAACTCTCTCAAGTGTCATCAGTCTTTTCTGTACTTATCAGAGTTTTTGCTTTCGCTCTCTCCCTTTCTCTTCAACACACACGCAGATCGTTCGGGCTGATTTAAAAAAGTTGAGGGACTTGGATTTACAGGGAGCTCCCTATGGCTACACACCGTTTTGTGACAGTCGCAGAGAAATGGAGGGGTATCGCTTTTGGAAGAGCGGGTACTGGGCCTCACATCTTGGACAGAGGAAATATCACATCAGGTAAATGACACCTGTTAAATGGACTGAAGCAAATCTCCTAGACATCGGATGTTTTAGATTCTTGATTGTAGTTTGAATATATAGTCATTTTCTCTAATCCACACTGTAAAACAGTGCACACAGGGTCAGATATTTGCACACACTTTTGTCATATTAGGTTTGCAAAAGCTCCTTACCACCTTTTTTCCCCATTTTGCTGTGGATTTGTGTTAAAGAACATTGTCCAGTGGGAACAGCGTTTCAACCCAAGTGACTGATAATTTGAGGTGGACTTAGAAGTTCTCGTTTTTCACTACATTTTGTTCAGTTCTCCAATACTCCTGATAGCAAATTACCCCAACAGCACAATTCTGCCACCATGATGCATGACAGTTTTTGCAGGATTCAGAGATTATAATGCATTATCTTTACTTCTATGAACAAATACCTTAATCCTTAATGGCTCTTGGTATAGTAAGTCCTTTTTTTGAGAAGGACTTTGATTTGGAACTAGCGAGTTGTCCTGGGTGTACCCTGCCTCTTGGACAAAGACTCCTGGAGATTGGCACCAACCCCTGCAAGAAGAAGCGTTGATGGACGGACTGACTCAGTCTTGTCAATCTGAGCATCTGAGCAAATGCACATTTTAGTTGCTTCACTGTTGTGTGTCGCGGAACAGGGTCTTCTTTATCAATCAGCCACCCCTCTGTTTGTCTTATAGATTAGCATAGCTTGTTTTATTGTGCATAGTGATACTTCAGCTGCAACAGTTTCCACTTCATGTTAAGCTGATTCCTGGACTACTCCTGATCATCCATGTCCTATAGGAACACATAGGACAGGGACCTCAAACACACATCAAAACTGGTTTTGTAATAGATAAAAGAGGCTAAAAAAGTTGTATCTGGAAGGTTTGACTTCAGCAATGCTAAATATTTGTAGATTTTACTAGGATTATCTCAAAAGCTTGTGGTCAAGGTGCAAAATTCAATTATCTGTGAGGATATACAGTATGTGTATGCTTAATTCTTTATGTATGACTTTGCCGATGTCTGAATGGGAGAAAATCCACAATAAATTAAATATTTTGAAATTAAATATTGAGGAAAGAAATGTATAATTAATATTTGAACTCATCAATCATAATCTTTATTAGATACTCTTGACACAGTGTGCAGTTTTGCCATCTTCCTGTGTCACATTGAAGGGAAATCAGCTGGCAGACAGTGGATGAACTGAGACAAATTAAGTCTCTGATTCACCACAGGCTGATGGCAGCAGAAAAAAAACAATCATTTCTCTGCATCTTTCAGACAAAACATCTTAATCCTGAGCTGCATGTGTCCTGCACACAATTGCAGACGAGAGAGAGTACAAAACACTCAGATTATTATTTTTTGTATCTGTTGGCTGGTGTGACAAAACCAAAAACTCCAGAGATAGTCGGTGCCATGATAGCGGTTATCAGCCTGCAGTGTTTATGCTGTTTGCTCTCCACAGCTTCTGTACCCATAAAAAAGAGGAGTCTGATGTCTCCTTTGAGACAAACTTCACACATGTGCAGCTACCTTTCTCAGCTAGATGCTACCGAAATGAAGATCTGTGCAAAATACAAATTACATTTTCAGAGAAAGCGGGACATTATTAAGACAGGAGACGACATTTAGTGGCTGCAGATTTGTGCTTTTAAAATGTTAATTTAATTCTTTAAAATATATATTTACACTATTTAGGCAGTCAAATTGCAAATATTTTTCTTAGGCAGTTATCTTTGATTATTCATATGAGGCTAGTCTATTTCCTGATACTTGTTTATAGAAACTAGAGTTACCAATGTTAAACGGAAATAAAAGAAAAAAATGTTTGTAAATTTTCTGCATCGTCAATTTAATGCAAACTGGTTCTACAGGCAGGGCTTCATTTTATTTATGGCATCATAACTGTACAACTTCATTTATTGCTGTACTGATAAACAGAGCAATAAGTTGGATTATTGCATATTTCTCAAGCTGAGAATCTGCCAAGCTCATTTAGAATAGTGGTAGATGATGGGACTGGTATCTGCAACATGTCTTGAAATGTGTTATTAACATTTTATATTACAACAACAACATACTTGAGTATTTTCAGGAGAGAATTGGCCATCAGGAGGTTAGTGAGGTTTTATGAACGGCTGGTCTGTATCAGGGTGAACTGGCCGGTAGTAGGAATACGTTTTTGCCCCATAAGGCATAGCAGTGCTGCCGCCTTCGCAGCCACAGGTGCGCAGTGAAACGTTAGACTAGGTCAGTTTGATATCTTGCATACTACGGGGAAGTACAAGCAGCCCCTTGTTATTTAAAAGGAATATAGAGGAGCAGGTTAAATTAGCCAGCATGCCAAAAAAAGGAGAGAGAGATGAGTGGGGCTGATAAACTTGGCCGAATTGGCAAATATTTTCCAAATATTCTTCTTCAGTGACAAAGAAGAACTGAGCTGCAGGATGTCAGCAGGTTAGCAAACACTGCCTACATGGTTCTATTGTTACACCCCAGGTTTGGCTTATAGTTTTTGGATGTGTTCAGGGCACACCAAAAATTTAACGCACCGTATCTTTCTGCCATATCTGCATTAATAATTCATCAGTTTGATCAATTAAAATTTATTCATATTAGCTGACCTGAAAATGCACACATTTCTCGATTGCAAAAGGAAACATTTAAAAAGAAAGTCTGAGTTCAAAGTAAAACAAAAAAAGACATCTGAATATACAAAGCATACATCTTCTGCTTTTTTTTATATTTTATTTTATAAAATGTGTTTTGATTTTTTTTTACCAGTTCAGGAGAATACAAACAGCAATTTGCTTTGTGTGTTTTGTGGTTTTGAGTTGTTTTTTGTTTTGCATTTGTGTTCTAACACAGAGTTGTTTGCAAAAGTCCTGTAAAGTTTATCTTTTCCTGTCAACTCTGGTTAGTTTCCCTAAGCCCTGCTGAAGTAAAGCATTCCCTCTGCACGATGCTGCCGCTAAGGTGTTACACTTGTGGGAATTGTGTGCTCAAAGTGATGTGTGGTGTTAGTTTTCTATGAAACAGTGTCCTAAACAAAGTTGAGACATAGTCATGTCACCATGTGAAACACATAGGTTGTTACACTAGATTTAAGATTATATTATTACATCAAACCAATAAAACACACATTTTTTGTGGAGAGATACCAGCCTCAATTGAGCATATATTTTAATTTATTGAATGTAACAGTAAAATGCAGAGACGTGACCCTGTCTTATCTTTTTCTTTTGCCGTTTCTCCCAGCGCGCTCTATGTGGTGGATTTAAAAAAGTTCCGTAAAATTGCAGCTGGAGACAGACTGAGGGGCCAGTATCAAGCTTTAAGCCAGGACCCAAACAGTCTGTCAAACCTGGACCAGGTACATAAACCCATCCATGAAATTCAATAGATAATAAGTAACTGGTTATTCATATGAATTTGTATTTATAAAAGATTTAATGATTTGCTTTGTCATTTTTTTAGGACCTTCCTAATAACATGATTCATCAGGTGGCCATTAAGTCACTTCCTCAGGAGTGGCTGTGGTGCGAGACATGGTGTGATGATGCCTCTAAAGTTACAGCTAAGACTATCGACCTGGTGAGTCCTGGAGCCGTAACATTTAGTGTATTAATCCCTCTGGTCTTTAACTTTTTGTTGATAAACATATAATTTTGATATCTATTTCTGACCTTTACCTAAGGCAGCTTGACCATAGAAAACATAAAAAGCCTGATAATTTTGGTCAATATTGAAATAATTAGTTAAAAGGATTATTCACTAAATTGTTCTTCCTTAGAAGTCACTGATAATTCATTCAAATGTAGGGTCTTATTTAAAAAACCCTAATAAAATAAGATATTCATTGTCCTAAATCTGATTTAATCTGAGAGGACGAGGCATGAAGAAACTCCACTTATTTTACTGTTATAGACAAAAAAAAAAGCATAGTAAGGAATTATTTTACATGCAGTTATTCACTACTGAAGCAATAAAATTGAACTTGAATACAAAAACAACAAAGACATGAGAAATTCTTTGGGTTCCCAGATGTCTGAGTTCACACAACATCCAGTAAGCATACCGACTTTAATGGTTCATACCAGCATAAAAAGATGCAATTCATTTATAACCTCAATGCATTGTGATACAATTTGACTTTTTACATCTAATGTAAATTATCAGTGTACTAATTTAACAAATACACATATTTATATAGATGTTCATTTATGCAATAGACAGGTAAATTCTTAAAGTTAACTTTGGATTTTCTGTCTTTAATCAGATTTAGTCTGTTTTATGTTTTTTTTTTCTACAATGTCCTTTTTACCTTTCATGTTGCAGTGCATTGTATCTGCTGAGGCACTATAATGTTTGAGTGCATTCCCATCCACTAATGTCCACAAGGCACTTGGCATTTAGCAGGCAACCAGGCAATCCTGCAGTGTCCTAAACTAATTTGGAGAATTACTGGATGTGCTCCAGCAGACTGAAATAGGAAGCATTGTCTCTCTGCGGTGTAGGTCACCACTTGGTAACTCAGACACAAGACCGGGCGTAATGTCCTTTTAACCAAATTGGAAATCAAATTAGGTGCAAATGCCTGTCGCAGACTGCCCTGGGACTAGGGAGCCGACTTGTACGGACAAAGTGCCACTGGTGATGTGTGAGCGATGTGTTGGTCTGTTTTTCTGGTGCAGTGTAATAATCCTAAAACCAAAGAGCCCAAGCTGATGGCAGCAGCAAGGATCGTTCCTGAGTGGGTAGATTATGACAAGGAGATAAAAGAAATGCTGAGACGAGTCCAGGAACAGACTCCAACCCCCTCACTACATAAGAAAGGTAAAGGAGGAGGGAAAAGATGTCCTTCCACAATGCTTTGTTGTATTAATCAAACAGCAGCCTTTGCCTGTTATTCCTCAGCACGGCTTAACCTTTTCCACATCTAGATTTTTTTTTTCTCTCGTATTAAGTGCTCATTTTCGGCATTTCTTTCCTGCAGCAGAGAACCGACGGGATGAACTTTAGTGTCTGCCAGAAGCATGGTGAAGAGGAAGCAGGCAGCACCTTTTTGCACACAGGCCACCTGTGAAGCTTGAAGACAGACAGTTCCAGCTAAACATAGCTGTGGAGTGTTACATCCCCAGCCGGATGAAGAGGATGTGATATTTTCAGAGATGTCATTTCTGCTTCTGAAGTCGGTAAAAATCTCACAAACTCAGCACAGGATTTAATTGTGAAAGGGCAGCCAGAAACCCGCGGCTTGAAGCTCTACAGCCAGACAGCAATTATTGGAGAGTCTTGGAAACAGAACGTTCAAAGCACCACATCATGTTTGTTTTAAGGGAAGCATTCGGCATATGTTGCACTGTACAAGTAGAGAAGGCACATTTCTAAATATATTTCAGTATTTAAAATATAACAAACACACCTGTCTTGTTATTGTTCTCTAACTGAACCAAGTGGAGACAATGTTGCCTTCGTTTGTAGTGCCAAACCAAAGTCTGCTGTTATTAGATTTCACAAACTGCATTACAGACAGTCCACCTTTTGTTAAACTCCACCCACCTATAACTTATCACTTTGTATCACAGTTGTAGTAGGTCATCTTTGCAGGGGAGAGAACTTAATCTTGGAAATTTGACATGCATGGATGGACATACTTTTATACAAGTACTAGCATAAAGTGCTCCGACTGGGGTGATTTACTTGGTAAATTCAGATAGCATCATGTTGACAGCAGGGAAGGTAATACAGTCTTAAAATATGAAGATTTTTTAACAGTCTGTTTCCTTCAAGACTTAGAAAATACTGTGATCCAGTTCCACACTATTCTTATTGAATTTAGTCATACAACATTTTTATAAGGAAACTATGGAAAGCTTGACGAATGGCTTAAATTCCGTCTCATTCATGGATTTAAACATTAGAGGAGGGAATGCTTAAGGTATTTTTAATATTGTAAATTCCTCAACATCTGAACTTGTAGATGTGGTGGTCATGTACATGTTCAGCACAGATTTGTTGCAATTTTGTATCACAACTAATTTTTTTTTTACCGGAATTTCTTTTCTTCTAGACATCTGGAATACAACTATATGCACACAGATAACTTTCATCAAAAAAACCATTATCAGTAGGGAGGAGTTCATTTACCAGCTTCTTATGTGTACCGTTTCTTTAACCGGTAGTGTACGCCGAGTACGTGCTCAGAGAGAAGGCAGCCAATGGGGGAAACCCAAGTGTTTACAGAGTGGAGTTGGACAAATGGTGGTCTGTCTTTGGTACTCAGCTTCAGTTTTCCCATCAGAACAAAGAATCCTCAAGTCATGTTTTTATAGGTAGCATGTCAAATTTTTACTTATTTATGTGTTAATTATGTGACTTTTTCAGACATCCAGTGATTTTTGTCTCAGGATTAAGAGGATGTATTGCTGCTCAAATCAAGCCAAAATGTAGTGTTTCCATTTTAAAAATTGATGTTTTTAAACAAGTTTATGCAGGCTGCTCTCTGGACACCTTTGTTTCATTGTAAAATGTCAAAAAGCAATGTTTATTATTATGTAATGAGAGTGGATAAAATAAAAAAAAAAGAATAAACTTTTGCTATAAAATCTAAGTGGATGGATGGATCCAGTAAATTACAAAAGTATGCATGTTTCTAACTATGTACCAGGTGCATTTTCCAGTTTTTTATAGCAATTCACCAAATCCAGATTCATGTACATAAATAGCTTTTTTATTTACAGTTCAGGAAAAATCCATTCATATAAAAAATAGTGCTTATGAATAAATTTAATCAGGTGAGTGGATGTGAATTGCAGAGTGTGTAAACACACGGAAACAATCCCAATGTCAGAATGAACTTCATATTGACAAATAAGCTGGTTCACACAAGGCAGATACAGATATACCCGCCCCACGTGACACTCGAGGTTGCATTATTCAACAACAGAGACGAGTTTTTAATTAAAGTCACCATTCGCTCCACATTCTTCTGACAGTTAGGAACTGACATGTTTTTTTCATGCTAGTGATCTCCCTTTCAAATAGGGAGGAAAGGAAAATCCGCTCCAGTTATACTTTATACCAAGACTTCTCAGTTGTAGCTAAATTTGAAGTTGAAGGGTCCGGAGCCAAACGGGTTGAAACCTTGGAAGCCGTGGAAACCTCCGTGGAACGGGTGATGGTGGCCCTGCTGGCTCTCTGGATCCATGGGGTCTTCGCCATGGTCGAACTTGGTTCTCATTTCTGGAAAGCACACATTTATCTGAGGTTCTAGTGAAACTGAACACATCGTCTTTTTGTAAACTTGTTTAAGCATCCTAACTTGGCTAAAATGCTGAGTTGCAAATACATGTTTTTTGTATGAGTCAAATCCTACTGCCTCTGACATGGGATTCATTCTGACTGAAAAGTGTAATTTTAGGACGTGAAATTTTTTTTCTTGTTTGAATCAGCCAAGCTTTACTGTGTGATAGCAATAATCCAACAGGACAAAATAAATATCAGTAAGGAGCCATTTTCTCCAAGATGGGCACTAATAGCATTTCAGACTGCAGACGTCGTCCTTACCTGGATCGGTGAGAACCTCTTTAGCCTGAGCAATGTCTATAAACTTCTTCTCTGCTTTCTTCTTCTCCTCCGGGTCCTGGAAGTTGTCAGGGTGCCACTGTTGGGCCAGTTTTCTGTAGGCACGGATAATCTCTTTTTTCTGGGCAGTTCTGTGAGTGTGAAGAGAGCATTATCAGCACATTTCATAAAAATACGACCAGCCATTATATTTCAATGTCAACATAAGCTGCAGCTAAAAATACTTTTGGATTCTAAGTTGGTGTTCTGGTTCCTGTATAGAAAACCAACTATTTTCAAAAGTGTAATGACTCAATAGTGGCTAAAGTAGTGTTTGATTGGAGGGATTTTTTTTCTAAACTTTTGTGTATAAAAGAAATTGTTGAATGAAAAACATTCCTTCCTGACACATGCTTAATTAGAATTAAAACATCCCAATTCTAATTAATGCTCCCTTAGAAAAATCCAAACTAAATTTCCTAAATCCAGTGATCAGCACGCACCTCTTCACTCCAAGAATCTTGTAGTAATCCCTCCTTTGTGACTGTTTGAGGAGTCGCTGAGCTTTTTCCAGACCTTCTTTGATCTCATGGTCATTCTCGCTGTGTTTTGCTGCAGTCTCATAGTCTTTAATGGCTGGAAAGAAAAAGAGAGAAAGATAATGTTTAATACCTCTTTTTACTTTTGTAAAGTTAATACTGAAAACTATGTGTTTTAGTGGGACTTTGTCAGACTAACACAAAATTGAAAAAAAAAAATAAAATAGATTAAATGATGTCCAAATGTTTGCATATATTTATATTTAATTTCCTCTACTTCAGCACCCCTAAATAAAATCCAGTCAGTGTAACCAATTTGTAAATAGAGTTCACCTGTGTGTAATTCAATCTCAATATAAATATAAATACAGCTGACAGGAAATGGTGGTGGCACCATCAATCTATAGGAGGTGGGAAGATGAATGCACAAAAAAATCTTTTAGAGGCTTAAAAAAAACAATTGAGACTGGGGTGAAAACATAACTACAGCTTCTAACGCATCAAAGCGTATTGAAGCGTCAGAACAGCCTAGTCAAAGTCCCGACTTAAATTCATTTAATTCCTTGGCAAGACGTTAAAGACTTTCTCCATCCACTGAGCTTGAGCCACGACTTTCCTCCTACATCATAATCATAAAGAAGCGTTGCAAAAAATAAACATACCCCACAACAACGTCTAAACAAAGTCCTTTCAGAGATAGAATTATTTTTTTTAATTAATTTAGCTACTTTACTGAAACTAAGAATTTGTGGCAAACTTAAGAAAAATCGAATGCGTCAAGCCTGCGTTTCTCTGTGTGACTGAACAACAGGAGGCTAAAAGAGTTGCTTTAGGAACAGTAGCACAGCATGCAGGACCTGTGAATTCAATTTCAGTCAGCCACATCACTCCAAGAAAAAAAATAAAAATAAATAACAGCGGAGGCAATCACAGCGATGCATGTTAACAGCTGGTACGCATGGAAAAAGGCTCCTCCAGGATATTACATTATTGTCTGGCTGACACAAAGAGCCGTGGTCTGCGCTGATTTAAATGCGTCTACTGACTGAGAAGTGATTAATTAAAATGGCTTTTTACTGTAGATTGCATGCAGAGGTCTAAAAGCAGTTGAAAGTGCTTGTGCCTGATAGAAAAACAACCGATAAATTCAGAGGGGTGCTTTTTGGAAAAACAGAAAGTAAAAAAAAAAAATACAAAAAAATATTGTTCTGCCTTATTTGAATAAACTACACTGTGGACCAAAATAACACAGATATGCTAAGCAAACGTCAGGAAAGTTGACAAGTTATTCAACTTTATAAGAAATGAGAGTGGAGGAAGAAATGGTCTATATAAACTTGTGAAGAAAACAGTAAATCTCCTCGGAGGGATCAGCAGATGGATTACTACACCTTAAAATGTCAAGCTGCTTTAAATAAATTACTCAAGTTTTCACATTCAGAAAGTGCTGAAAACTACCCAAATATCTGCCATTATTTGCCTTTAGTAGCTTCCATCGCTTCATAAATGTCGGCCTACATGCTCTTGCTTTATCGATGTCACATTAATTTAATAGGTTCCACCTGCAGCTTCTTCACTCCTCATATAAACTCATTCAGCAGGAAGCAGAGGCTGCTTCAGGCTGTTCGTGAGCACAGGTTCAGATGCTTTGAGCCGTGTTTACCCTGTGAGGTGAACCCAGGTGAATTAAAGGCCCACGTGTTCCGACACATTAAAGACCCACATGCGGTCCGCCGTCTCTTAACGGCTGATGCGTTCGAGTCACGTTAATGACAGCACAGGTTAATCTCAGTGAGGGTTTTTCTGCAGATGTGATGGGGATCTCGAAGATGAATCTTATTACTTCTTGGCTGACTTTACAGAATGGTGGGGTTTATTGGAGATATTTACAAGGATTTACAAGATGGTTTTTTAAAATTTTTTTATTAGAAATGTCTGAGGGTTTGTTTTGACCTGGAAGGAACTAAAATAAAGGAGCAGGAAGCTTAAATTTATGTATTTGTTTTATTGCAGTCATTACTCCATTTATGTGCATACTGACCTTTACAACTAGCACCTATGAGATGTTGGCTCAGTAAAATCTAGAAGTGAAATCCAACATGACTCAACATCCTCAAGTGGGCTTGAAACATGAATTTCTAATGCGTCTTCTTTCTGTTTTAAAAATTGTTAGCAAAGAATAAAGCGTAGCTCTGAATTGGTAAAGTGTTTTTGAAGCACGTTAATTCACAGCTGCACTTCATTACATTAAAAAAATCATTTAAAAGTTTTAGTAATTAAATTAAGAAAGTTAAACATAATTTTTTGTTGACTGATTATAGTAGCTAATAACAAAATGCAGTTCCATTAAAAAAATAATTTTACATTTAGGGCAGTGGTCTCAAACCCCTGACCTCAAGGCACTGCTGACCAGTGGTGTCCAAAGTCAGTCCTCAAGGGTTTTAGTCCTGTTACTACCTATGCAATATTCTTTAGCTGAATTTTCACTACAAATATGTGCAAAACATTATCAGTATTCCACTAATGTATATATAAAAAAAAATAATTACGCAATTGTGTCGTTTCCATTAAATAAGATCCTCCAACTACTTCCTGTCGTCATCTTCGTGGCCTGCACCAGTGGCAACATCATGCCAGTGTGATGCTAAAAAAGTGTTTCCATTACAGTTTTGCAAAACAAGCCAATTTTGATACAACTAAAAAAAACACCTCATCCTAGTGCCAAATCTTTTCACAAAAATCTTTTTTTTTCCTCCAAAATTGCCATGTTTCCATTAAGTGAATTTATTTCAAAAGTGTCATATTGCATAATGATATGGCCAATGGAAACGCAGGTGCTGTTCTGCAGAGGTCTGCTAACGAGCTATCAATTTATCCAGGTGAATTGAACAAGGGAGAGAATTAAAACAGGCAGGATCCTGGCCCTTGAGGACTGACTTTGGACACCACTGCTGTTGACAGCTGTCCACCAGATGGTCACCAGCACACACAAGGAGAGTGAGTCCATGCCAAGGAAGCAGATCCTTTACAGAGTGCTCCATTTGTGTGCACAAATGGAAAGTTGAGTGGAAGAAAAAAAGTACACAAGCAAAGTCCATTTAGGAAGTTGGGGGAGACTTAATGTATGAACTTCAGCAGGAGTCAGAGCTTCAAGAGTAATCTCAATGAGGTACACCCAGTACATTGGCTACAACATACATTCATCGTGTTAAGCTTCTCCCAAAATAGAAATATCACCAGGAATGTCTGACCTGGGTTAAAAAACAAAAGTACATTGCTGTTCCTTAGTTGTCCAGAGTCGTCATTTTAGATAAAAGTAAATTTTACATTTCACTTGAAAATCTTGGTATCAGAGTCTGGAGGAGGAGTGGCACAGAGACACGCAGTCCTAGGAAAAGCTACGATTCTGTCCAGATCTCTGGATGAGAACTCGATTTTGAAATACTAAAGTCGGACTGTTAACTGTTTTTATGCTGTGATGCAGCAGGGACCCCTTGTGGTAAGACTGTGTCATTACAGTTGATACCATCAGCGGAGCCTTTTGTGGAAGAGTAAAGACATCCAATAAAAAAAACAAAAAAACATTTTTCAAAAGCTTTACTTTAGTTTTAACATCATCTTAAAGCCATACATATGAATTCAGAGTCAAATGGTAAGCCGTATAAAGACTGCATGTGCTACTTAAAATATATGCTTTCATGACAAAAAATTTTTTTTTCCCTTTTGTCAAATCAACAAGGTTACTTAGAGTTAAGGAATCCTATTATTCTGATAAAAAAAGATTTAAAAAAGCAAAAGTAAATTATTCATACCCCTGATTCTAATATAAGAATATTCTCTCCAAGCCACTCCATCGTATCTCTGGCTTTATGCTCGAACCTCTGGCCCAATCGCAATTCTTTTGTAGAATTTTACCAAAAGCATAATGCTGCCACCACCGTGTTTCTAATCTTTAACTGCGAATAGGAATCCCCTCCCCTCCCCAATACACTAATGTTCTCTAATAACCCTTCTAGGGTTTATTTCTGTAATTATACAGAAATAAATTACAGAGTTTATTTACTAAACAGGCAACTCCAGAAGGAGTTCAGTTGGCACTACATTTTCTGACTTTCCTTCCGCTTGGGAATTATGCACCATTCTGTGTTGCTCTATCAATTCATGAAATACACTTAAGTTTGTGGTTGTAACAAGACAAAATGCGAGTATCAAATATTTTGCCACACACTGTTTATTTTTATGTTAAAAGGTAGAAGATTTAAGTGTTTCACTTGTTTTCTTTGTCATAATCAGATATCTGAGAAGAGACGTATACACTCGAGAAAAATAAAACAAAGTCTCAGACACAGTTGAAATGTAAAAAAGTACAGAGAGGTTGAGCCAACAGGCTTACCTTCTTCATACTGTTCGTCTTGAACGTAGGCCTCGGCTCGGTCCTTCAGCACGTTCGCGTTGTCAGGATCCGACTGCAGGACTTCGCTGCATGCTGAGACCGCCCTGGCCCCCTGCTGAGCCTGCTCAGAACACAAACCCAAACAGAACAGTTCAGTTAGTATTCCTGTAAAAAATAAAAATAAAAAAATACAGAGTGAGTTTTGGGGCAGCAGTGAGGGCTCCGACCTGTGAAAGTGCGTGGCAGATTCTCTCCTTGGCCAGAGCAGAGAACTGGGGAACATTGGGCTCAGTCTTCATAACGGCTTCATATTTACTCACTGCCTCCTCAAACCTTCAAGATCAGAAGGACATGTCAACTAGCAGAACGCTGCATGGCGTGCTGCATCATTCTCCACATGCAGTCTTATGAATATTGTACATCAAGTAAGTCAAATTTGATGTGACAGCATTAAGATAGGATTTGCAGGCATGTGTATGAAACCAGAAAGTGGGAGTGCTTCAGGATTCAAAAAGAGATTATAGCTGATGTAACCTCTGGTATTCAGAAGGGATATTTCATTCTTACTGGAATACATAAAAGATATTAAAACACATTCAGGCCCCTTGAAGCATTTCACTGTAACCATTTCAAGCCAGCACACATTTCTTATACGTCGGTCTGAAACACAAACCTTTGCTCTCGGATGAGCTCCTCTGCAGACTGGATCTGTTTGTTGAGCTTCTTGACCTGCTTGTAATGGCTGAAACACTGCTTGTGATCCGGATCCAGCTTCAGGCACTCGCGCACCTCACTGCAGGTCACAGGAGATGGGCAGACTTTACTGTGTCTTTTCTTATTACAGAAATATTTCACTGGTTTCTTGCTACATTTATACTGCACCGAGTGCTTGAAATGACTGATTTTCTGGCTCTAATAACCAAGAGAGAGTGGCACATTCAAGCAGAGTTATAGTATCTTGCAGAAGTATTTATGCGCCATAAAGTTCTTCATATTCTGTCACATTAAAACCACAAACTTCAAATAATTTTTTTGGAATGTAAATGGTTTTTAAACTCATATAAATAAAAATCTGCCTTCTTTGCTCAGATACCCTTAAATTACCTTCCGAAGTAACCTACTTTGTAGGTAAAGTCAATCAGTTTGCAACTGAAATTCATGGTTGTAATATTAACAGTTCAATCAATATGAAGACTTTTGCAAAGAACTGCAGGTTGACTAAAAAATATCAGCAAATACTTCTAAAAATCATTTCAGAAAGAAATGTGGCAAAACAAAACTCACAAAGGCCCTCCTTACTTGAGTGACATCTCGTGGTCTCCGAGGTTATAGTAGATGGTGCTGAGCTTGTAGAAAGCCTGGGTGTTGTCGTTCTTCAGCTTGGACAAAGCTTTGAGGTCGCTGATGGCCTTCCCCATCTCTCCCATCTGAATGAAGCACTCTGCTCTCATCTCACGAGAGGTCACATCCCAAACGCAGGTCTGGGGAACAGGCAGATGCAAACATTTGGAGGCGACTTCACAAACACGGTGAACTCTCTGCAGTAATAACAACAGAAGCGAGGCTTCTTACCTCAATTATCGCCTCAAGCTGGGCAGCAGCTGTCATGTAGTCTTTGCTGCTGTAGCTGCGGTGCGCCTCGGCCACAAGCCGCTGAAGTTCATCGGACTTTGCCAGCTGGCTCGTAGCTTCCTTCTCTTCTTTGTTCGAAGGGTTGGAGTTGAGCTGGAACATTTTAAGGCGAGGCATTGCGTCTGTTAGTTCTGTTTAAATTACAACCAGAATGAGGAAGATCTGAATTTGAAATGTTGCAGGCACAACAGGGCCCAAAGAAACCCTCCAAAAATCCTAACGAAAGCTGATCTCCAAAGTCACCTATGATTTCCCTGCCATCGGCTGCCTCCTCTCCAAACATTGCTCCTTAAATCCATTAGCTGTAAAGATTCTCATATTTACCAGAGCAATATTTGCTAACGACTGAGATGCTGCATAGGAAGAACCAACAACCCTTTCAAGGGATTCCTGCAAACTCAGCTTAGAGTGGAACATAAATGTGATGCATTAGGTTGGACTACAGCTGCAGAGTGCTGAAACAGCAGGACAGTGTCCTCCTCTGGCCAGGTTACTTGACGTTATTACAGTAAAAGGTTTCACCACCTTAAATGGACTCTCCAGAGGGACCGCAGCTCATCTGTCAGTAAGGAGGAAACGTGGAAGCAAATTCAAACAAGGAGTTTCTGTTTGGACACTGAGCCATTGTTTTTTGTGATTCTTTAAGTAAAATCACAAATCTTGAAAAAGATATCGTCTTCACTTTTACTTAAAAGTGAATATTTCTGATCTGCATAATGAGTCTATCGGTACAGACTGATGAAATAACAACATCAGCATCAGAAGCATCGTGTCAAGCAAACATTTTGTTTTAATGAATATGGTCCTTCCTCATAATTACGTTTATAATCTTACTACAAATGATGTTTGGATGAACCTGAAAGCCTTTCAACACTCAAATGGGATTTGAGTAGTTTGTATCTCATAGCATGGTACAGAAGGACAGCATCATATCCAAGGTGATAAAAAAATGACTGAAGGACAATGCATAATAAACAGTCCAAAGGCTATTCAAAATATATATATATTTTCTTTCCAATTTGCTTTTCCAGGCAACCTTCTACTCATAAAAAACCCCCCCAAAGCATAACTAAACTCATCGTTCTGGTGAACCTGATTGTAGAACCAATAATGTTGATCCAATCAAGCAAACATTACAAGGTAACTCTGCTCAGTATATTGTTCAACACATGTTCTCTTTTGCAAAGAAAATGCAACCTTTTTTTTTTTATACCATACTTCCATGCCTCCATAGCTGGAATGAGGGAGATCAGGTTAACAGATCAACACTGACCCCTCCTGGACAAGTCTTGCTTTTGTTTAGTTTAAACATATAACTATACTTACCACCTTCTTGAAGTCACTTTCGGCTTCGTCCAGCTTTCCCTGCTTCAGAAGAAGGTTTCCTCTCTGAAGGCGTGCCTTTAAAGTGAAATGGAGATGTTAGTTGTTAAACTACTGCAAAAATACATATATAGATATATTTCTAAACCTGCTGAAAGTGCAATATGACAAGGCGTAAGAGTAATAAATTATTTCAAGTTTCTGAAATAAAAAACTCACAGATGTGAAGTCTGGTTTGAGTTCAATGACTCTGCTTAGGTCTGGCAGTGCAGACTTTGATTTTCCCATCGCAAGAAACACTGTAGCCCTCCTGTAGTACGCAATATAATTCTTGGGATCTCCATCTGGGAAAATGGCAGGAAATACAACCACACACCTTTCCTAAAATGCATTTTATTGAGTAAAAATAACATGCTTTTTTACTTCCATTACTCACCCACAGCAGCATGAAAATGTGAGAGGGCATCAGCCAGCTGTCCAGCAGCAAGCAGTTTCTTTCCCATTTCCATGTGATTGTCGACACTTCCATCCTTCCCGCATTTCACTCCTGGAAACACACGAAGAGATAACAACAAAGTATGCACACACAAACGCACGCAGGCCCACAAGTTTTAAGAAAAAAAAACAAAAAAACATTGCTTTTCACAAGGTTTGCTGCTTGAGTGCAAGGATTATTTGCTTTACTTTTATCTTTTTACTTTCTGAAATATCCCAGTCTGGTTTGTTAAATGTTTCGGATTTACTGTGAGAGTTGCAGTTGTTCAATTATGAAATTAATCCTCAAAAAATGCATTTCACCTATTAATCGTAGACACATATATCTGTCTCTAAAGGGATGGAAGAGGCAAATAAAATCTATTATGGGTTCCCTTAAACATAACAGCTGCTTACAGCTGTTAAGGCAGAACCTGCTGCAGGCAGAGTTAGACCAGGTGTGAGTTTGCAGGTATAAAATAATGAAGCGGCCTTATGCAATCTGTCACTTTGCTCTTTAACTACCATGCAGGAAATGTAGCAAAAATAACAGATGTCACAGCAGAGTAAACGGTTAGCTAATGTGAATTATAGTTAGCAACTTTATTTTGATCAATTTGTCAAACTTGTTTTGCAAAATCGATTAATACTGAATTGCTAATTGTACGATTTACATTTGTTAATGACAAAAGTTATTTATTTTTTTGCATTTTAAATTAATAGAATGTCTCCAGATAACTCTTTACAAAAAAAAAGAAAAGCAAATTACCGCTATAAAAAATTGGAACAATAAAGTTTTTATTTAAAAAAAACAAGATTTATATCGCTCTCAAAACTTTATTACCGACCAGCTATTAAGCTTTTTGTCTTTTTTTTCCCAAGGTAAAAGTCAGCTCACTTGTTTAGTAGTCAATATTGTTATATTTTATTATTTTTCAGAGTCAAACACAGAGAGAAACTTAGAAACAAAAGCGAGCTAAACCACTATAATTAGCTAGCTTAAGGTGAAAACAGCTAGCCGCCTAGCAAACTAGCAACGCCAGAACTCCAATCAGGTCAGTTTGACCCGTGGATAACGGTTACAGTAAATGTCACCGTTACAAAGACAGTAACTATGGATATTTGAATAAAGCTAACTAGCAACTCTTACCCTCGTATCGCATGTCAATCAAAACAAGAACATATGGGATGTAAGTCAGGATCTTGTGGGCTACATGGTCGATGGAAACCATGGTTGAATTTGGTGTTCTCTCGGTATATCCCAAGCTGTCAGGAGATGATTTACCAGATGTTTGGCTTAGCTCTTTGTAGTCCCATGTGTTGCTTTCCACTGCTGTGCATATCTCCCCTGTCCTCCACAGCAGTCACGGTGCAGCAGCACACTCCGCTGTCCGGTCGTGGGGCCCACTGATTGGCTGGGTGGCGTGTTAAGCCCCGCCCATAACGCTTGGCTCAACTGAAAGCAGCCACGGCAGCACAAAACGGACTGCTTGGGAGTGTTTCCCCTGCGATTTAGATAGTACGTCCATCTCACTATTAGAGATAAATGACAAAAATATAGTGATGCAACATGACGCTCTCAACACCTCCCATGCTGAAAATTATAACTTACTCTTTTAGCTGTTTATCCTGCTTATTTTGCATGTGGAGGGTGATGGAAAACAAAGTCCCATCCCATGCCAGTCTCACCTCTTTTGGATCGCTCAAGTTTTCTTCCGGGATTACCCAGTATTTAGCAATACACCCATCTTCTTATCCACATCAGCTCTGGCATGCTTACAAAGTAAAGCATGAATCTGTAAACCACCAGTGTTAGTTATGCACTAACACTGTGCATAACTAACCACAGTGTTAGTTATGCATGTAGAGTAAAAAGTTCTGCTTTGGTTTTATTTGACAAGAGGACCTTCTTTGCTTCATCCCTACATGACAGACTTGCAGCAAACTGTAAACACGACTTGTTTTGCTGTTTTCTTCCCAAAACTGATTAACGGAGGTAACTCGTATCTCTTCCGTCGACAAACTTTCACCTAAGTTGTGGATCTCTGTAGCTCCTCAAAAATCTAATTAGTGCTCCCTCTTTTCCTCAGAATTTAGGTAGATAGACGCAACTTTGGTTTATAGTTGTGTCATATTCTGTTGGTCTTGATTCTGTTTTCAAATTCTTGTATCTTTTCAGTCAGTCATAACAAATGGCCCAGTCACCGCAGGTTCTGTTGGACCTTTCCTCCCAGTAACTTGATGAAATTTGCTGGGTTTCCTAGATAGAAATTTAACTTGACTGCATTGTTTGCATTAAATGTTTTGATAACATCTGCATGATTTAGTAGAGTACCAAGGGGTGTCAGGGTGTAGCAGAAACGGGGGCCATGGAAATACAGTGGCACACTTCTGTGGGGTATATTATGGATAGCAGGTTGAATGCATATTTTGTTGTTTTGAATTGACCAGCTCTAATTTCTTGTACTTCTAAAGCTTTGTGGTAAGGAACACAGAAGAGTGCTTTGAATTGCATTTCAGTACACAATTCTTGCCCATTAATTCTTCATTTTTACATTTTCTTCTGATTTCAACAAAGCTCTCGGATAACATTGTAGTGGTGATCAAATTTTTAAATTAATCTAATGCAATTATACCCTGCTTTAAGACATTTAAATCCTATATCAATACGGATCCTGCCATTAGAAAATCTGAAATTGCATTTTTGTTACCCTTGATAAAGATGTGTAAAAACGAAATGTATTCATATGAGTTAATATTTTTAAGTATTAATCTCTCACTGAGAACTGTGCTGCTCTAACTGGGAGATTTTGTTCTTTAGCTTGTTTAACAATCTGCCCATCTGTGGGTGAGACTTGTCGCAGTTTCAGCTGTTTTAAATCTTCTAAGCACTGCTCTTGCAGTAAATATCAGCAAGTTTAAGTGCGTTGTAGCCATTTATCATTGTATGAAGACCAATGTACACGTCTTCATGAATGTCATGTTCTCTGAATTTCTAATTTTGAAAAGTGGCTAAGAGATTTGGCCTCTGTCTCAGGTCTTAGTTCTATTCCAGAAAAACAGAAAGGTTGCTATTTAAAAGTTGTCAAACACTCAATTGACATAGAAAAGTAAAGTACAAAGTAAAAATAGTAATCCTGCAATGTTTTATCAAAAGACAAATATTTCTAAGTGTTGGAGTTTTTTTCCCCACTGATTAAATGTATCTTACTGTAGTGATACAGCAAAACAAACAAATTTGATTCAAAATTTGCTTAATTGACTGATTGAATCTAACTTGTTTAAATTGTAGTCATTTTATGATTTATTATCCCTTTGAGAATATAAGCAATCTCTGAAATCTGCCTAAATAATAAATTCAACTGTTTAAAAGTGGGGTTATCCTTTTGATGGTTTGTGAAAACCACCAAGTCAAAAAATATTCTACAGCAAAGAAAATGTTGCTATCCAACACAAGACACGAAAGAATTTTACTCCGAAAGCCTTTCAAGTAGATACAGTGATGAGAAAAAGTATGTGTTGAATAATCTGAAACATGTTTATCTGACCAAAAACAGCAAAAACAGATCAAATCTGCAAGGACTGTACTTTTCCATGAAACTGTAGGCAAAAGTCAGACATAAGCGTTGCTGCCCGTCTTCCTTGTTGTGCTTGAGATGACGGAGATGCTGCTGTTTCTGCGTCCGCTGGAGCTCCTTGACTTCCTAGTTCCTGTGATCTCTGTGCGAGCCGATGATGCGTAGCTCTTTCTCGATGGAACAAACTTGTAAGCAGGGTACTCTGTGATGGGGTACTTCTCTGGCCTGTGAGGATCATATTCAACAGATATACAGTTGTATTTTAGAGAACAATGAAAAGGGCAAATGTTTTTTTTCTTCTTTTTTTAAAGCTTTTTAATATCAGTATTTGACCTTGATTTGAAAGCTTCTCTCCCTGCTAAGATGCTGTAGATAAGGCCTCCAGTGAGAAGTAAGGTGGAGCCACCCCAGCCAATGAAGACTCCAACACCTATCTCAAACCTGGTTACAGATAAAAAGAGAAAAGCGCTACTGAGCTGTTGATTTGTATTTGCAGACAAACATTAACTATTTAATGGGTTGCACATACTTCTGTTCCACATAGTTTGGGTTATCAAACTCTGATCTGATTTTGTTTCCATAATATGAGAACGCCACCATTGCACACAGTCCTGAAATGATACAGGGACATTACTTTAAATGCTGAAACATCTTGTTTATACCAGTGAGATCTTTCTGGGTTTTACCTCCTATAAGGTAGTTCATCCCTCCAGCAAAGGTTACTTTTGCGTTGGTAATCTCTGAGCCCCCAATCTTAGTGCACTTCATTCCCACTAAGACCAGGATGGATCCAAAGAAAGCCAATATAATAGAGATGATGATGAGAGCCCGGCACATATGAATGTCCCCTGTTGAAAAGCAAAACAGATTGAATATGTTTTGCATTTAACCAAACAGGGTATTGAAAAAGTACTCATACCCCCTGAACCACAAATCTCAATGTATTTTATTATGCTTTTGTGTACTACGCCAACACAAAGTTGTTCATAATAGAAAAAGTGTAAAAATAAAAAGATACATGGTTTTCTGTATCTTTATACTTGCATTTCTGTTTATTCCTTTGCTTTGATGCCCCTAAAAAAATCTAGTTTAATAATCAACCTTGAAAAATGATCCACTTGTGTGTAATTTACCAGATCACACACAGGTGATTTCAGTATAACTACATCTGTTTGTTTTTGAAGACTTCAGAGGTTTGTTAGTGAACAAACAGAAGCAGAAACACGTCAGAGCTATCAGGGAGAAAGTTGTGAAGAGATTTTAAGAATAATTGAACATTTCACAAAAACATTATTAAATCTGTCATTGACACAACTGCAAACCTATCAAGTAATTGGCCAGCTGTCTAACCAGAGCGCTAAGAGAAGGAGAGCATCGATCAGAGATGTATCTAATAGGTCAATAGTTTGTAGCCCATAATAAGAACATTCCTCTAATAATGTTATGGGAATACTTTTCTTCAGTGCGTACAACGGAAACGGGTCAATGATGGAAAGATGGGTGGAGCCAAATCCAGAATATTCCTCCAGAAAAACATGTTAGACACTTTTGATTTCAGTCTCAAATGAAAACAAATTGACAGTGAAGTGAAGGTTCACTTTTGAGCAGGATAATGGCCCTGAACATGGAATAGTCTAGATCAATGGTTCTCAAACCTGTTGATCAGCGCCCTCAGTCCTTCATGTTTTAGATGTTTCTTAAACATCTAACCACACCTGATTCAAATAATTGTTTTTCCTTCTCCTCATCCCATCAAGTCCTGCAAAAACTCTTTCAATCACCAATTCTTTTAAGTTAGGTCCGTAGAAGCGGAAAAATGGAGGACAGTGGATCCTTGGGACCAGGATTGAAAAACACTGGTTTAAGAAATCTAATTGGGAATGTGTGGCAAGACTGGAAAATTGTCCAAACGACTCAGTAGCTATATTTTCTGAGTAAGAATTAGAAAATGCTTTTTGTCTCCATCTTCAAAACTAGTAGAGACATAGACTACAAAAACTTGCAGCTGTATTTGTAGAGAAAGGCGGTGTTATTATAGGGCTGAATTCATGGTGTCAAGTGTGTTTCATTCATAATAATGCACCATTTTATCAGAATCGTTTTTACAGAAATACACAATGTAATGTACTGAAATTTGTCATAGGAAAGAAACCTGAATAAGCTTAAAAGGTGTGAATACTTTTGAGAGGGTACTGTATGTTGTACTTACAATTCAGTGCCAGCATTGATGGGATTCCCTTGCAGTCAGAGGCTCCCGTGGAGTCAGAAACACAATCTTTCCACAGGTTGGAGTAGTAGTTAGCACTTGTCAGGACAATAGAGCTGACCTCAGACCAAGTCCAGATCTCAGTGGGCTGAGTGGAACAGACCAAAATCCACCCGGCTACACAGACCACAAAGCAGCCGATCTCTGTGTACATCACCACAGTCCTGTAACCCATGTTGCCCCCTCAGGTTCAGATGTAAAATAACAATCCAAGCTTCTGAAATTCTGGAACACCTCAGTTTCGGACCTGTTCAAAGCTCCCTGCTCACCTCTGCTCTAAGATGGAAAAACACACTCACACGCACGCAGCCATGTTTGTGTACATCATCACATGTTTTGCCTTGAAGTGTACTTTGTGTTTTGTAAAGATTGCTTGAGCTATTATGTTGCATGTTTATACCCAGGAACTTTCCAGCATGATTTGGTTTTGGTCAGCTCTTTCCCTCAGAGTTTATCAAAGTCAAATGTGGCACTCTGAGAGAAGACTTGTTATGCTCA
Source organism: Alfaro cultratus (assembly GCA_903066825.1). Taxonomy (NCBI): domain Eukaryota; kingdom Metazoa; phylum Chordata; class Actinopteri; order Cyprinodontiformes; family Poeciliidae; genus Alfaro; species Alfaro cultratus. Next base: position 48,228 of record CAEFZX010008230.1, read on the forward strand.
AACAAGTGATGATCTATAGTAATGTCCATGCAGTTCTACTAAATATGTTGGAGAAATAACAAATCAAATTGCCGCTCACTGAAAGTCAACAGAATGTTTTTATTATACTGATCATATTGACAAAAAGAGCTTCTCCAGAAAAAGTGACACTCATAATGGCTGCTTGACATCACAATATTAAGAGTAAACACGATAAAAACAGCACAACTTGGAAAACACAGAAGATGAGCTAATAACATATTGTTGATGCTTTTCATATGAAGGACAGTTGATTTCTATCCAGAAAAGCCTTCCAACCTTTATATGAAAATGTCATAACTGAAAAGATACTCAAATAAAAAGGGCACAAAATATTCTTAATGCTCACTTGTTTGTCTCAAAACTGACAAGACAGAGCAAAATGCCTTCCTTTTTTGTTTAAAGATGGGTTTCAGATTTTTAACATTAGAAGTGCTTTTTCTTGGTTTTTATTTTGTTTTTGCAAAATGGTCAACACATTTTATTGGTCAATATCTGATTTGATATCTTTGTTATTCAGAAAAATGTTTACTATGATGAAAAAAGTAATATGTTAATTGTTTAGTTTTATACTTACACCTGTCCTTTTTGCACTGATTCACATGTTTTGCATTAGTTTTTTGACTTTAAACAAACCTGAAGACCTCTCTAAGGGATTTGTGTCCTGTTTATTTTAGTTTTGTGTGTATTTGCATAAATCAGGTACTTTTATTTTAGAAGCTTCTGCATGCTGTGTTTGTTCATGGTTTCTCAGAAATGTCCCTGAGCCCGTGGATCAATTTCTTCAAATGCCCCAGGAGTTTGAAGCTTTCCTATCCATCCATTTATCTCTCATAATTCAAGGTCAAAATTAAAGATCAGAAATTGGGTAAAAATAGAAAGTTTTACTTTTTGACTCCACCCTTGATAGCTTGGAAAATTACCCACATTGCTGCAGAATCGGACCCAATCTGTCCATGAATCTTCTTCTCTAACCTATTGGCATTTCATGAGCAAAACACTGAGACACTTGAACCTTTCCTTCTGGGAGAGACTAAAGTGAGCACACCTCATTTCTCCAATTAAAAAGCCACGACCTCAGACTTACAAGTTGAAAGATATTTAAACATTTTCACATCAGTTTCACAACAACCCTTACTTGGTGTCATATGAATTGTTTAAAAATGATGAAATCCAAAAAACTCAGGCTTTGCCTTTATTAGCACCTAAACACCAATTGGCTAAGTGACAAAAAGCAATGACGAAAAACATAGCAATGATAGAAAATGCTACAAAATCACTGCATTCAGTCTAGTTAGACATCATACACTTTCTTACAACCCTGCTGCAGAACTTTGCAAGTCTTGAAAGAGCTTCGGTACTACACAAATGCATCTCTTTCTGACAGTTTTGGTGTAGCTTGAGACAGCCTTGAGATCTTGCTGCTTGATCGTCCTGAGGCGTAAGACCCATAGAGTCGGGAGGGTTCGTAGTATCCTGTGTACAAACTTCTTCCTCTGTAGGATGGGGGCATGTATGTTGGTCTGCCATGTACCTCTATCACTTTTCTAAAAAGCAAAATATAAAGTTAATGGTCAACTTATTACATACAAAAGAACAGATGAGCGGTTGACATACCTATCAGGGTAGATTACTTTGATGACCGTCACAGCATACAGAACAGCCCCCAAAAAAATTAAAAAACATCCCACCAAACCCAGAAATGTGGGTGGTCCTAATTCATATCTAAAATAAAAACAGAAAAGAAAAACACAATTCACATTTTTAATAGTAAAAAACTGTTTTGATTAGTATTTTCCTGTAGCTAAAAAAAAGCTATACCGTAATTTTCCCGCTGGTAAATTGGTAGCCAAAGCAGTTCTGGCAACTCTGTTGATGTATAAGCAGTAGGCAACAAGATTTGACGCACCTGTGTGGAAAGGTTTTGACGAAACCAAGAAATAAATGAAGGCAAAACATTTCTTCCGTTTTTAAAATTTTTCTTTAGCGAAATCACACCTGAACCCTTGTACTCACCACCAACAAAATGAAAAATGGCTCCAGAAAAGACCAGCTTGTCTTTGGTTGGTTCCGCTCCACCGATATAAGTGCACTCCATCCCAGCAAAGCAACACATGACTGCAAAGAATCCAATCGTCAAGCCGCACATTAGCAACCCACGAACTGCCTGGACGTAATCTGTCAGCAACAAAAAAAAAAATAAAAAATGTTAGTGGTTGTACTTTTGTCTTGCTGTGAGAAGGTTAAAATTAAATCCTGACTTGGTGTCTGTCTGCATGGTGTTTGCAGTTTGAGTTTTCACTGTTTACTCTGGTTTACCATCCTCCGCTTAGAGCCCCAGAAACATGACTGTTGGGTTGACTTGAGTTAATTAGTTAGTTAGAGGATGTACAACAGAACAAATTTGAATTTGTGTTTAATGGTGAAGAAATTATGTTAAGCATATCTTTAGAATATAAAACACTCATCTTGCACACATGATAATTCGCCATTGAATTTTTGAAGAGTAAGATCATTCAGATATTTATAAAAAATCAATAGAGTAGACAAAAATGAAAGTTTTTGGCTCATACTACTTACAAAAAGGGCTGAGACAAATGCAGCATGTTGTTCAAAACATTGTGACACTTTATATCACTTTGAGGGTGTCTCAACATTTATCGTTAAAACACAGCAAATTTTGAAGGAAGACAACTTACACAAGACATTCCAAATGACCCCGTAGTCTGAACAGTGGTCTACGGCAGCGGAGTCGGTGAAACAGTCCTTCCACAGGTTGGACCAGTACCAGGCCACCTTGATTATGAAGGAACCACCTTCTCCGCCGATCTGGCTGATTCTCCAGTAGTCCATTGCCATGGTGCACAGAATGAACACCCATCCCAAAGAAGAGCTCAAGAAGCCAAATATTTGTATCAAACGCTTCTTCATTGCTGAATTGGCAAAATCTGCTAATGCAGCGTGAAGATAAAAAAAAGATTGGAGCTCACACGTCTACATTTGAGTCGGAAAGGTCCCGTATGTCATAATAGAGGATGGAGATAATGACACTGTGTTTGTGTTATTTTTGTGGGAGAGGGCTGTATGACATTGTGCAAGATGTTTATAGTAAACCTTCTGCAGCCTGTCTTTAGCTTTGATTGTTTCTCATCATCTCAAGCCACTATAGTTGAGGGAGGAGCCTCTGATGCTGTGCACACAGAGAGATGTTTTACTACATCTATCGCAGTATTGAAGAGACTTTTCATAGGCATATCCGTCTTAGAAACTTTTATCTAAACAACTGTTATTGACATTAGGTTGCAGATCCTGAATTGCATGCCTGTTGGTTCCGACAGAAAAAAATCTACAAAAAATACAAACATTCCTCTTGCTTTTGAAGTAATTGGTCACAGGAGTTTAATGTTTTAATTTTTCCAATTTCCTGCAGCAGCTCGTTGTGCTGCTGTGCTACTGCAGGCCAAAATACCTTTGACAACTATTTAGTTTCAGCTTTTTAAAATTAATTTCTGCTAATTTGTGTTGCTATATCCTGCCACCATGAACATGAACATTGCAATCCCAGCTGTGCACCATTTCCTGCACTAATGCATGTTGTGGTACATATTAATGTCTTTTATAAACAAGTCAAACATCAATAAAGAGGCATAAACATTCCCCTTGGACGATCACATACTGAGGAAGAAAGGAAAAACCTTCCTCACAGAACTGCTGGCTAAGAATATTGTTTACAACACATTTAGTTGCAACTTGTTCTTAACAGACCATCTGAAAAGAACCTCTTTTTTTTCATGTGAGCATTAACACCTATTGTGAGGCCAGCAATGTAATGTAGGTGTGGCTAATCTAGAGTAGCAAGACTGGTGTCATTCCCACTTTTCCATTGGTGCAGAACCTCAAAGAGGTTGTGAACTCCTTGTAGAATTTAACATTTGCTGACCGGAACAAAGTTGACTATTGTTTTCGCTGCCTCTAGTACATAAAACAAATTTCTTAGTACATACTACAGTTGGAATAAAGTATGTACTAGAGTTGGGAGTTGAAGAGTTTTCCAACGGCTTATAGTGGCTAGTTGTGTTGTAGAGGTAATGCAATACATAAACATGTAGAAAAGTTTTGTGTTTTTTTTTATTTCTATCCTCTTTGACAATGCCACAGCTGACAACAATTTTCAGTCTGTGCTTATTAAAAATATGATTTCTTAAGCTGTTTTATGAAAAGTCTACCAATCAATTATTCTGTGTCGCTAACTGCTATTTGCAGTACATGCCAGCATTAATGTGTTTCTCTCCACTTGAGGAATTTAAGACATTAAAATTGTAAAGAGACTTTGTAAATTGTAAAGTATCAATATTTACTATTGCTTAGACGGGTTAGAAGATTTTAGAAGGGCAAATAAACAGCCACCATTACTACATCACCAAGGTGCTGTATTGTTTAACCAAAGGAAAAAAAGACTGCAACCTCACTAATCACCACTTCCAGGTGCTGTACTGTCTGTGATGGAGTCACCTTAAAATACTTTGTGTAATTTTCTATCACTACTTATATACCTGGAGGAAATTTGAAGTAGCTACATAACCTACCATGTTTTTGGTCTGGACAGGGAACTCAAAATACTCGTGAAGAATCCTCACATGCATGGGAAAAACATACAAACTCCATGTTGAAAAGCCCATGTCGCAGGATTTGAACCCTTCACCTTTTTACTTCAACGCACCAGTGCTGACAACTGCTCCATCACGCAAATCCAAGATTTAATGACTGTAGTACTAATGTTTCTATTTGCAGAAATTATGAAAAAATCAATGAAGAGGGGTTGAAATGTCTTTAGGAAAAACTACTAGAACAAAATCAGATCTCAATATTTTTTTATCTGTTTTGATATAAACACAACTAAAAATGCACAATGACTGTCCAAATGTATCAAATGATACAGTTTCTAAATTTGTCATTATGGCTTTGATACTGTTACAGGTACAAGCAACTAAACCAAAATGCAAATAAAAGTAGCAAAAATTCAAAAGTTTCATAGAAATACACAGAGAATTATGACCATATTTGATCAAACAAGCAAATTTTTGGTCTACGCTTTTTATGTTTTTATATTTAGAACATATAAAAGGGCATAAAAACAAGAAAACATTGAGTAAACCATGTCAGAAAACATTTAAAGTACTTTGCCTTGAAGAAAAAAAAAAATCTAAAATTTAAAACTGAAATGCAGGTGAGCCACAAATCTATTTCAGTGACCTCAGCTGCTTTAGACTGAGCCCACTGCTGCTGCTGCTGCTGTCACATCTCACATGCTGAAGATAAAACTCCTAAAAGTCCACCAATGACTTTAGGTTTAAAAGATTTGGATTCAACTCGCTTACACATATGCATTTTTATCAAAGTGCTGCACCCTGGAGGAGCTGCTGCTATCTGCAGCATGCCCTTCCTTTACAGGCTTCATCTGCCCTCTGGTGTAGGCGGTGATGTGCGAATGTGAGGCAGCACCTCTGTAGATATAGTTTGCCTGACTGTGGCTGCAAAGAGAAACAGCACAGCTTCATCTTTACAAGTCAAACTCCTTTAGGGCTCACAAACATGAATCACATAGAAGTTGCTTTAAAAAAAATATTCTAATGTATAATGCAAACACGTTGCTGATACTAACCTTCTTGAAAAAGAATCTGCAACTGAGAAGCAGAAGACACTGCCCCCCAGAATGCAGAGGATACCACCGGACCAGCCGATGAAGAGAGCAGCTCCCAGCTCATATCTGGAGACACACAAAAATACTTTTAGGTTCTATCCCACGAGTGTCCACAAAAATGTCCTTCAGTATAAAACTCACTTCTGAGACATAAACATTGGGTCAAAAAACTCAGTTGTTATCTGGTGTGCATAGAGAGAGCAGGCAGAAAGTGAGCAGATGCCTAAGAAGAAGAAGAAAAGCAATTAAATGGTTTTGAGAAACATTTTGTTGCTCAGACAGATCATGTGCACTTACCACAAAGAATAAAGTCTACACCAGCAAAGCAGGCGATCCTGGCTTTATTCTTGTCACTTCCTCCAATTTTGGTGCATTTCATTCCTACGAGGGCAAACACAGAACCGAACAAACCCAAGCAGATGGCTGCAATCATCAATCCCCTGCAAGCCTGGATGTAACCTGTGAAACAGAAGCAAACGAAACCTGTCTGGAATCCAAAGAGTCTTTTGTCTTCATTTGATGGTTTTCAATCTTGGCTTAAAACACAGCAAGGTCAAAGAGTTACTGACCTTCTGAACTCTTTACACATAAAGCAAGAAGAGTAATTGACCATTACTGCTGCCAGGCACTTTTTGGTAACTTTGTTGGTATGAAATTTGTCACTACAATCAGCTTCTGAGGCAAAGATTACCTCTAAAGTCGACCCCTAAAAGTGGTCATCCATGGCCAACACTGCCTGAGGCACCTTGTAAATCTTCTTACAAGTGTTCAAGTTCCAAGAAGAAAAGCTAAACATTGACATTTGAGAATAAATGAGTGTTTCAGTGGAAACTTGCCTTGGGCATCATGACATCTTTTTGTCTATAAACTTGAACTTGAATTTTCTAACAAAGCTGAAGGAAAGAACAAGCTGGTGTTTAAAATGTTTTTTAAAGCGCTACAGGAAGAAGAAGAAGGTTAAATACATATTACAGCTTTGTATAAATCAAATAAAACAGTTAAGCATGAGGTAAAGCAGCCATTGCATAATGGATCATTTTAAAAATAGAGCTGACCATCCAGAGCCAACATTGATGGAAAATCTCTGCAGTTGGAGATCCCTGTCGAATCAGTCACACAGTGCTTCCACAGATTGGCCCAGAAAGTAGATGTGGTAATGACAGATCCATCATTTGAGGAGACCTTCCAGAAGTCCATCGACACGGTGGAAGACTCCAGTATCCAGCCCGACGTAGTTAAGACAAAAGCCATAATCTCCTGATACATGCCGCTCATGCTGCAAGGACAACTCCTTCACACCGCCTGGAACGTTAATTCAGGTGGCACGGGCAGAAATTAATTAATGGCTGAAAAAATGTTTTGGAAAAAGGTATCTTTGCTCTGCTTGAGTTTGTTGAATGGATAGTGAACAATTGATAGTTAATGTGTTGTGGACAGTTATACTCTGAAGGGAGGAGTTTGGACCTAATCATCAACAGGTGGCAAATGGTCAGCCCTTTCACAAAGTCACTGCAACTCAGACTATGGCTTTTTGTCTTAACTGGTAAGGACTGAAATTACAGAACGTAGATGGTTTGTGAAGTTGTTAGTAAAGAAGTTAGATATTCAAGGTTGGCACATGTCCAGAACGTGTTCAGGGTGTTTATGGAAAAGTTTTAAAGTTGAAGCACAAGGAGAAAATCTCTCCTTGCTTTATATTGAACTTTGTCAACATTCCGTCATCTTCTCTTTTTCCTTAAGAGAACATGTCACCTTCTCTCTCACCTTGTAGAAGGACCTACTATTAATGCTCAACTTAAGTGTTTCAGCTTCCTCTTAGTCCTGAAATAGCAAGTTTTAGTTGAATTATTAACATTGTCTCTCACTTTAATCTCAGACAGATGAATTATACTCTCAGTTCAAAGAAAGGAGATGATGAGATTACCAGCAATGTTCCAAACATAAAATAACAGAAGATGTTTATTGCCAAACTAAAGATTTATCCTACTTCATTGATGTGAATCAGAGCTCCATCTTGTGGCTGAATACTTAAGTAATGCCTTGTCCATCACTCCAGTTGATTCAGCTTGCTCAGGGCATGCTGCAAAATTAGCTACTTTTAAGATAAAAATACTTTACAGGTATTAAAGTTGTGCTATCTTTTTTTTACATAGGGATGAGTATATAGAGCTTTTGCTCATTAAAAGAAAGTGATCTTGTAATGTGCTAGACGTTAAGTGATTTAGCTTTTGTGGGAGCTCCAGTTGTATCATGTTAGATTTAGATTAGCAATTTGTTGTCAATTTGTTGATAATCACAAGTGAACAAACATAAATGTGGCATTGATCTGATATGTCAAGGTCTCCATAGGGGAGATAAATCTGGTACTTGCAGAAGTTTCACATAATTTCATTATCCTAGAACTATTGAATAGGGATCTTATGCACATTCAAAGCTAAACAAACCAAAACCCCTGAAAATGGACTGCTTTTAGCAACTGATAAGTTACTTCGAGATAATAGAAATGATATTGAAGACTTTCTGCCTCTCAAATTTAATTTGATTGTCATGTTAAACCTGGACAATTGTAGTCAACAAAAAAATTATGGAAAAGAAGAAACTTATCAGAGAAAACTAAATGAATCACAGTGCCTTCCAAAGGCAAACCTTTTCAAGTTATGTCACGTCATGACTGTAAACATCAGTGATATAATTTAACACTAAGCAATTGTGAAGTGGAAAAAAAGAATACAAGCCAGAGAAAAATTTTAGTCAAGAATCTCAGTTTCTCACTTTAATTTCAGTATCAATACAGCTGCTTTCTGTGGGGACCTCAGAGTGTTGAGAGGTGGAGGCAGCATGATGCTGTGGGGGGAGGTCCCATTTGAATTTTGTCTCAAACAACGCAGGGGACAAAGGAACACGTGGGAGAAGGTGATCAGATGAGACCAAAACTGCAGTTTTTTTCTGGTTCATAACAGTAAAAATACATCACACTAGTCAGATTTCTATTTGTAAAAAGAAAAATTTAGATCATAATTAATTTCCCTTGACAGTTTTCTGGTATTTCCCAAAAAAAAAAAAAAAAAACATTAAAGTTTGAGGTTTTTATGTGACAAAAAGAAAAGAAAAAAAATTGTTACTGTAAGGACAAATGTAATATGTATTGTGAAATAAGTGTGGCAACATACATTTTGTGATTTTCTTTATGAAACACAGTGTTGGATTAATGTAACTAAAAATAAATATTTTGAGCATCAATCGTGTTCCTTATTTCCAGTAACTTCAGAGTTCTGAGCATCTTTTCATGCATTTGCTTACATTGTACTGATTTCTATATAATAATACTTGTAATTTACACTGATGTACTTCCTTCCACTGTATTTTATGCACATTTTTAATCCCAATGTAAACTTTTTTTAAACTAAAATGTTTCATAATTAAGGCAGTATCATAATTTGCTTAACTTCATTTTTTACTGGTGTCATTAACCAAGCTATTACTTTCTACCATGACTCTAAAAACATTCATGGTTTAACATCTCCTTTTTGTTTCTTTTTTTACACATTTACCACATTTTAAACACAAATTTTCATCTGGAAAAGCACAATCACCTTATTATTTACTGTCTTAAATAAAAAAAAAAGTTTACTTTTTGGAGGTCTGAAATCAGAATATAGTGATCTCTTACCTTCAATGTTGAAGATGGTAAGATGAGGTCTGCAGTGTAGAGCTCCAATGGCATTCCCAGCACAATTGTTCCACAGACCCTGGAGCACCCATGTGGCTGTAATGACTGAGGATGCCCGGCTAGTGGCCCTCCACTCATTGGACGCCGTGGCGGCGATGGTGGCGCAGAGCCCGGCTAGGCCACTGAGGAAAGCCAGAATCTGCCAGCCTGTCATTTGACAGCTTTAATAATGTGTGCTGTCTTCGTCAATATCAAGATATAAGGAGAAATAAAAAGTCCTCAGGCAGGTAGAATTACACTGTGGACATGTGTTTCACAAAGATGATTAACAGACAGGACATCTCGATCGTTCACCTTGTGAGGGACGGACACGCGTGTCTCAAAGCGAACGAGTAAAAGAAGGATGAGCTGGAAGTTAGGCATTACATTTTCGAAGTGAAAAAGAGAGAATCCTTCATTTGTGTGTTCTTGTTCTCACCTAACATGATGCCAAGCATCATATTAACATAAAAATAATAAAGAAGTAATCATTAATCCTAAAAAAAAACAGGAGCCAAAGTCCAGTTACTGGTTCATCTATTTTAGCGCACAGTATTTAGCGACTGTGAGAGTAATGATTACCAGCTGTTTTATGAACATGTATGTCATTGTTCATGTTACCTTTACTCACTGAAGAATAGGGTCTGAAGCAGAAAATGTGGGTCCAAATGGCTCAAAATTTCTAAAAACACTTCTGTTTTACTTTGAAAACTTGCCAGCTCACCAGTCAACATCCCACCAAACTATCTCTACCTACTTGCAGAGTTTCAAAGTTTCAAAGCATTCAATAGGCTCCTCTATCATTACATAGCATACACCAGCCAGGGGTCAGTTTATTTTTCTAAAAGTCTCCATCAACATACATTCTGGTCCAGGAAATTTGGCACATTCTTTGCAAAATAGATCAGTTAGACTGGAAGGAGATGTAACACCACCATGTTTCACCAGGGCGAAGATGGTTCAGATTCATTTGCAGTGTTGTGCATATAACATTTTACACGTGGGTCAAATTTTTCAACGTTGATTTTATTTGGTCAGAACACATGAATGCTGTGTTTTACATGGCTTTTAACAAACAGCCAACAGGACCTGGGGTCTTTCTTTCAAAAGCAGCTTTATTCTTTTCACTTTTCTTTATGGTTTGAGGTTGGGTCTGATGTTTAACATTCAGCATTATCATGGCTGTTTAACTTTATCTCCGATGTCTAGCATTTAATGTCCAGGATGTTTAACATTGTTTGCAATTTTTTATTTAATTAAGAAAAACATGCTTAACATTATCTTTGACTATTAACATTATTGCCAATGTTTATCAGATGTCAAATTTCATTTCCAGAAAAGTTTCATGTTTTGCATTAAACATTGAGATAAAGTAAAACATTCCAGAAACAGTAAACATAACAATAACGACAATTTAGCCTTATATAATCTTAAACATCAAGGACAATGTTAAGCACTGAAGATAAAATAAAAAATTGGGGAGAATGCTAAACAACCTGGAGAACTTTAAACAATGGAGATAACATTGTCCCCGATGATTAATATTGTCTCTTTTTCTGTCATCTCAAAGTAATCTTCATGTTGAATCTCCACATTCAAAGACAAACCCCCAGGATATTCTGGTTTTATTCAGTTTTATTTTAACAGATTGTGAGAACATCCCTGTAAAAAATCAGGATGGAAGGAAGAAGGGAGGGAACCAGGAATTGATGAATGAAGGGAACCAGAATGGATGGATGGAGGGAGGGAACCAGGAAGGAAGAATGAAGGGAACTAGGCATGGATGGATGGAGTTCATTTAAGTCTAAAAGCAGCTTCTCATCAGGACAGTATAGTTAAATCAGCATTTTCTTGTCTTAGATCTGCCCAGCAGGAGAAGCTCACTGTGTCTCCTCTCTTCCAGCGTCCATTGGCTCAGTGTGACGTAGCGACTCAAACTCAACAGGTGAGGCCATTTTCAGGCTGTTTGATCTCAAATCTCCCCCTGCAATGGCGCCTCAGATGAGCGAGTCGTAGCAACACACTGCCGACACGTTCGGCTCATTACTGATGGTACCGGAGTCTGGTTCCATCAAGCTGCTGTGGGACACATGATGAAACTATCCCTGCTCAGACACAAATAAAAAGGAGAAACAGAAAATCAGAGATGAATTATTTTCATCAACATTTATTATGCTCATTAATAACATTGTGGCATTTACTGGCAATTTTGAGCACGAAACATAAAATTCTGCAGGCAACTGTTTGGACAGCACAAAGGGGCTTCCACGCAATTCTTAATTCAGATATCTAAGAATAACTTTGACCAGTCACAATTACATTCAAGATTTCTTAAACCGTTCCATCAATTTTCCGCAGGTAAATCTGTAAAATCAAAAGCAAAATAACATACTCATATGGTATTTTAAAACTCACAATGCACATTTCACTTTACAGTGACCCAGAAGAAGAGCTATTTAATATAGCCATCTCCGACTATGAGCTCTCATTCATTTTGCAACATTTTTCTGTTGGATAATAAATGAAGGAACAAAAATCTGAAGAGCCGCTTTGAACAGCCGACTCTTTTTAGTGATTCGAGCCAAAAGAGCTGGTTCTCTAAAAAGAGCCAGAATTCCCTCGCTGCTGTGAGCGCATGTCTCTTCCCCGAGCTCAGACAGGTGGTCAGTCCCACAGTAACCTGATTCAGAAAACCTCACCTGCACACAGAGACCCCACCTTCAGGAATAAGAATGTAAATTGATCTTAGAGTTTTCGATTCCCAGACGAAACATGGGCTAAAACAAATACGTGAAGATTGATTTACACATACAGTACAGACCGAAAGTTTGGACACACCTAAGGTGTGTCCAAACTTTCGGTCTGTACTGTACTTACATTGTTATGGAGAATTAACTTTCTCTGATATACATTCTGATATACATTTTTATGTTTTTCTTGCAGAAATTCAAGGTCGGTGTCTGTGTATATGACAGGAATTTCTAACTTTTGATATTACTGTCTTTAAATAAAGGTACAACCAAGAAATGGATTTTGTGCATAGGTTAGTAACCTATGCACAAAACATGTTTTTTTTTGCTACAAGTTTTTTTTTTTTTCTCCCACATGTAGCATTGTTTAATTTGCTGTCCTTGATTAAATAAATTTGAACTGAACTGAACTGAACGCCATTCTGACCACACTGGGAATGAATCAAGCATGCGCAAAGCTGCTTCTCGTCAGATTTTCCTACCGTAGCACGCATAGACAGCTATCTGTCGGTGCTATGTGACATACCATCGATGTGCGCATGCGCATTACCACAAGGTATGACAGATGAATGGATAGCGCAGATAGTTAGAGCACCGGGTCACCGGCTGCCAATCTCCTGCAGTAATCCTGCCCTGAATGTCACAAGGGCCAATTCTGACGCACAGAAGAGTTCATAACAGGTGCTCTCGCTGTGTTTCCAACTCTATATCTCTCTGGGACATAGCCTGCAGAAGCAGCCTGCTAGGTTTGCTTTCACTGTTGGGGCAATGGAACCTCTGAATAAGGAGAAGGAGGATAATCCGTCAGCCACAGCTAATCTTCTCTCCAAGATTTTCTTCTGGTAAGAAAAACTGCCCTTTCCCACTGACAGTGTGGCGTGACCTGTGCTGAACAGAGGGCTTTGCAGAGTGCATGGGCAGTGGACAGTGAAGAGAGCCTTTCCTGGGTGTGATAACAGGTAGCTGCAGAGCATCATTTTATGGAGAAAGTTCTGCTTTTTAGTATTAAAACAATACTCCACTTTAATTTTAGGAGAAAAACAACCTCGAGAAAGGAGTTTATGTACAAAGTTAACATAAACCCTTTATTGGCCTAACAATATTTGTCAACATTGTTTTATGTGTAGATGTCCTTTCATTAAGGATTTTTATATTTCCATTTGCAATAACAATAATCCTAAATTGCATTAAATTATCTGCTTTAACATTTTTGTACAGCACTCATATCAGCTGTTATTGTTGAAAAATTGGTATTGCCAATTGTCTTCAATTGGCAAGCATGAAATTGATATATATATATATTTTTAAATAGTATCTTCTTTAAATGAGTTTTCCATACTGCTGAAATCAAATATTTACATGCACAGTATAAAAATGCAATTTTTTTCTCACTGACTGACATCAACACAGATTAAATATTTTCTGTTTAGAAACTTTGCCCATTCCCTTTGACAAAACTGCTGTCTTTCTTGTATCTTTGCCAACAAACTTTCTCCAGGATAGAGAGGACTTGAGCCACTTTACAACTAATTTGGTAGGGTGCCTAAAATCACTGTCCATTTCAAAGATCCATTTGTTCTCAGGTTGTAACATCCTGACAGATGTTGCTTTTATATTTTCACATTATGCTCCTTCCTCATGATGCCAACTATTTTGTGAAGTACAGCAGTCGCTCCTGCAGCAAAACACTCTAACACATATAATACTGCAGTATTTTCACAGCAGGGAAAAGTTTCTCAGGCTTGCAAGTTTTTGTCTTATTTCTGCAAATGTAATGACAGTCATTATGGTCCAATTGTATCCAAGTGGAGGCCTATGATTTTATTCCTGACATGTTTTCTGATTTCTTTAGATTTTTCAATGCCACATTAGGATGATGAAGAGTGTTTCAATGACTGCTTTAAAATACATCCACATATTCGGTTTCATTTAACTTGAGTGGTGTGAATTAGCCACTCAGAAGCTTTCAAGGCTTTTACATGATTATCTGGGCTTCCCCCAGGTACCTAGAGGCAAAATCATAGCACATGTAAATCTTCCTTTTTGTCCGCGTTTCTCCCTTCCTCTTTTTCCCACCTCTCTCCCTCATTATTCTGTTTGACAGTGAGAAGAAATGTCTGTTTGTGTAGTGAACATAAAAAGACTTTTCTGTTTATGTCTGTTTGGTTATACTAACTTTTTAGTATAACCAAATTTAACCTTATTTACCTTATTATTCACTTTACAGTCAGCTAATGAAAAATATTTTTACTGCAAAAACCGTTCCTACTCTAGAAGAGTTTCAAAGATAAATGCCGTCACTGTTGCATTAAAAAATGTGTTTGACTTTAACCAGTTATATATGACATCTAGTTTGATAGTCAGATTATTAAATACAATTTCCTCCCAACAAAAAAATCATACTTGAAGACGTTAACATTTGTATTATTGATTGTTAGCAGATGGGAAGATATTCCCCAGGTTCCCTGCATTTCTTGCTAACTGGGGTCACATATGTTTGAGGAACTTTTTTTGTCTCATTGTTAGTACTTATTGTTGTAAAAGTAATTAACATGCTGTCATATATTTTATTCTTAGCTGGCTGAACCCCTTATTCAGAGTTGGGTACAAGAGGAGACTGGAAGAGGATGACATGTACAGAGTTCTCCCAGAGGATGAATCTCAGGGACTTGGAGAGGAACTACAGCGGTAACACACTCACTTACATTTGTTAGTTTAAAAGTATCTGTAGTCAGATACAGATATGGTAGTCAATAATCTTTTAAGGTTATTGAACTAAAAGAATCAATACAATTTATTAAAGTTAAAATGTATATAAAAAGGTAAAATGTATATAAAAAGTATTTTATTTAAATTATGTTTTGAGCAGTTTTAGATTGAGTTGAATTTGTATTCTATAGTAATGTGAATTTGAAAGAAATTTAGTGTGGTTTTTTTTTTTTGCCACAAACTCTGCTTTGGCAGATCCACCACTATGATCCACCATCATAGTGATCTTGTTCCTGTTCTTTGTGGAATCCTCCAATATATGGCAGGCAAGCAAGGCATTTTATTTGGTATTTTGTTGCTGAAAAAAAATTCAGAATTAAAAACAGAGACATATCCAATCCAAATCTAGCACTTTACCTTGCCACACAGGACCGATGTGGTGTGCGGAATACATACAAAAACATTGAAATTAAAAGTTACATTACATAGATACAAAACATATAATAGTAAAATGACAAATACTTTAAGCACACATATAACAATCAAAACTAAAATAGATAAATAAATAAAATGGAGTCAAAATATAATCTTGTGTCAAAAGTCAACACAAAAGGTGAGTTTTAAAAAATTATTCAAAAGCAGTCTGATGTATTATGGTAAGACAAAAGAGAGATTCAAACATTTTATAATCACTGCAGCCCCTGTGCTGTGTTGGTTGCATTTAGGTCATTCCTATCTTTATTTGCCTTTCCTTTATTAGACTTTTTCAAGACTTCCTCAAGTGTAGAAATTCTCCACTGTTCTCTGTTTCTGTAATATCCTCGCTGTGCCTGTGCTCTGGTTGATGGACCCACACAAAATTTAACTAATAAATATCAGATTTAGATCTCTGAGGCATTCTGGAAACCAATGCAGCATTAGGGCTCGGGGCAGTAGGAGCTTGAGTTCAAATTTTACTGCTAGCTGTTAATAGAAGAGGGTATATTCTCAGGTTAAATGTACTTTATTTTCTTTTGAGAAAGTTAAGATGTCAGAGCTGAGATGTAAGAACCTGCACATCTTCTACATTCCTCTGTGAGGAAGTGTGGCCTCAGAGGGAACATTGTGCCTTGGAGAAGAGCCCACCTATATTTAGACTGTACTTTTCAAACTTGTACATGGGGGAAGGCTTCTTTCCTACTGCTATCATAATAACTCCTGTGTTAGCCAAGGATATGTTTGAATTTAGAGGTTGCCAGATTTTTTGCATTGGAACAAAACTGAAATTGGATGCATTTCTTCAGCAGAAACAAGGAAGTTTGCCAGAGCTGATGGGACTGTGGCTTGAACTAAGTACAGGATTTACATACATTTCAAACAAAATACCTTGAACGTTGTTGTTGTAATGTGGTAAAATATGAAAAATGTGAAGGTGGTATGTTCTCAAACATCATGGGTATGTCAGTGTTTAGCACAGGGTTAATTCAGTTTACTCATACAGTGCTGAGGCACATGACAAAACAAATACATCAAGTTTATACTCACCACTATATATTCAGTTCAGTCGAATCATATAAATAAATTCAACTCCAATTCAATCTAAGTTTTACTTTGCTGTTTAGAGATTAAACTCAGTCCATAAAAGGTAATTATAGGCAGCCAAGTACAAGACTTTTTAGTCAGAGATAGATTAGGTGATTCTTGTTAAATACCTTAATTAGGCACATAAGGTCGTGTTGCTATTGATGGTAATGGATTTGTAATTTTTCACATAGTGTAGATTGCAACTTCTGGAGTGTTTTAGATAGTTTACACAGAGATAAGAGATCAGGATTGAATTTAGTACCCTTGTAAGTGCACAGTTTAAAAATTGAAACTAAATTAAGAACACATTTTCTTAGATATCATAAACACAGATCCAAACAAATCTCGATAATGACTTTTTGTTTTTCTTTTTTAAGGTTTTGGAATCAAGAAGTTGAGCAGGCAGTAAAAGATCTGCGGCCACCCAGACTTGCCAGAGCTCTCATCCACTGTTACTGGAAACCATACTCATTAATTGGGATGTACCTCTTTATAGAGGTAGAAAGAGTTCATATGCCCAAAATACTTCCACATTATATATCTTTGATCCAAACCACTTTGTTGTAGTTCTGATTGTACGTTTAGAGTAATTGTCTTGGTGGAAGGTGACCTCCAAGCAGCTTTCCAGTCATTGCTGAAGGAAACCATCCCCTCAGCATGGTGCTGCCATCACCATGTTTCACCATAGGGATTATATGTTGATTCATTTGCCTTCCACTTTACAGTTATGGACTACTTTGTGTTGGTCTACAACATAAAATCATTTAAAAGTACATTGATTTTTGTGCTGAAAATGTGAAAAAAAGTTCAAGGAACAGATACCTTTTCAAGACACAGTGTTTGCAACAAGCATTTCTTTTGTTTTACAATTGTTTTGTCTATTAGGAATTTATCAAAGTCGTTCAGCCAGTGCTACTTGGGAGGCTAATCGAGTTCTTTGAGAGCTACGACACTGCTGAGCCAGCTTCGGTCTCTGAAGCTTACAGCTGTGCTGCAGGCATTTCATTGACCACCATAGGCCTAGCTCTGCTTCGTCATGTGTACTTCTACCAAGTCCAGCGGGCTGGCATGAAGATTCGCGTGGCCATGTGCCACATGATCTATCGGAAGGTCAGTTGTCGTGTTGCTCCGCAGGAGAAATGTTACCTTCTGTTCTGAGTTTATTCTGTAGACTTGATTTGATACCTTTGTTCTGCAAAGGCTCTTTGTCTCAGCAGCTCAGCAATGGCTGAAACAACCACAGGGCAGATTGTGAACCTCTTATCCAACGATGTCATCAAATTTGATGAGGTAACTCGACATTCTATACCTAAATATAGTTAAATCACACAAATCACACAATTATAGGTTTTTATTTGATTTCTTCAAAAATCATAAGACATTTAGAGAAATTGTTCTATATACGGAAGCACATACATTTGTTGCTACCTTAAAAAAACCCAAAAAACAACTAGATAATTTTTCTTTGAAACTGACAAAATTAAAGATAAAAGTTAAACATTTTGTGTATTGAAAATGGCTTCTATGAAAAAAATATTTCCTAATTATTTTGTGACAGCATGTTTTGTAGCTTCCACAACCAACATGCTCTGTACTTCATAATGAGGTATTTGCATATGCCAACCAGTAGTTCGTCCCCTTCTTCCAGGACAAACTGCTAGAGCTGTCTCAAGTTCATAGACAGCTGTTACTTCACTTCAGTTTCTACATCTGTCCAAAGATAATCAGTACGGTTAAGGTCTGTGTTCGTGGAGGGCCATTCACAAATAATCTAATGTTTATTTCTCTGTAATTTCTGCTGTGCACTCAGCTGCATATTTTGGGTCATTATCCTGTTAAGAGACCCAAGATCTGCAACTGAAGATGAGCTCTCTGACACTGGACAGCATTTTTCTCCGAGGGGTGACTTGGTTGACTCATGACTTCATTGATCGCTGCAAAGATTTATGATCCACAGCACCAGATGCAATAAGGCTGCTGTGAAAGGAAACCAAACACCCTCCATGTTTTGCAGTGGATATATTGTTATTTTCTTTGCCAACTTGGGCTTTTTCAAATGTGCACTTAGAGCTGATGTAACCGCTCTTAAAAACATTCTTCAGAAATGTTTTTAAATTCTACAAAGTATGCAAGCATACATTAGAAAAAATGTTGTTTATATAGTATATCAGCCTCCTCTCAATCTCTCTTCAGGTTACTTTATACTTGCACTTCTTATGGGTCGGTCCTCTTCAAGCAGTGTCCGTGACTTTACTGTTGCTGTATGTTATTGGACCATCGTGTCTTGCTGGAATGGTGATCCTCTTCATTCTGATGCCTATACAAACCATGTTTGGACGTTTGTTCTCCAGACTGAGGTTTATTTTGGATCAGTTACATCTTGGTTTGATAGGTCTGTAAAAGGCCTTGTCTTGTGTTGCACTCCCTCCATTTCTACAATTTTTGTCTTTCTTTTCAGGGCTGAAACAGCAGCGCTAAAAGACGAGCGAATCCTCACAATGAGTGAAGTTATTTCTGGGATCAGAGTTATAAAGATGTACGGGTGGGAGAAGCCTTTTGGCGCACTTGTGGATGAAGTCAGACGGTGCAGTAGTTTGTTTTTCACTCAATCTTCTTCATGATTTCTTATGATGCAAGTTTTTAGTCTGCACAGAGCAGCATCACATTTCAACATGCCCTTTAGTTAGATCTGTTATTCATTTTCCAAAGCAGTATATCATGCCATTATTTTTCATTTGTTACAGAATGGAAATCTCCAAGATCATGCAAAGTTCCTACCTTCGTGGCCTGAACATGGCGTCCTTTTTTGTGGCGAGCAAGATTGTCATCTTTTTCACCGTCTGCGTTTATGTGCTCACAGGAAACAGGCTGTCGGCCAGCAAACTGTTCATGGCCGTTTCCCTCTATGGGGCAGTCAGACTTACCATCACGCTCTTTTTCCCCTTCGCCATAGAAACTGTCTCAGAGTCTCTCATCAGCATCCAGAGGATACAGGTAAGGGCAAAAAAGATGGAAAACGTAATCGCTCCTCACAGAATCTTGATTTTTCTCTGTTTACAGAGTCAATCAAATGTCTTGAATAAAAGAGACTGAAAAATGCCAGCAGCAATTTCCACATGATCTCACAGAAACTAGGTTCAATTGTACATTTCAGCTGTTACATCACTGCAGATTTATAACCAATGTTTCATTGAAAAACTGCAGTTCATCTTTTTCCTTAAGAAATTTCTTTTGCTAAATGAAGTTGCACCTCAGCATCTGGGAATGCCTTTGGCAGACAGGAGGGACTGCATGATTAAAATACAAGATCTGAAATGCTACTGGGATAAGGTGAGAAACACAAGGAGGAACTGCACTCTCCTTTCTTTTCTTGGGCATGTGACTCGAATGTCTTTTGCATTATTTTGGTTTAAATTATATCTGCTATCAGCTCATTTATTGCTTAGGTTATGGAGTTTTCATTTTATTTGGTCCTTTATTGCAGAATCTTGAAGCACCAACTTTACAGAATGTGAGTTTCACAGTGAAGCCTGAGCAGCTGCTGGCGATTATTGGGCCCGTCGGAGCTGGAAAGGTCGGGTATGTTCAGTTTTCACAGTTTCAGTCTTGTTTTTAAACCTTGAAATAATTTTAAAATAATTAAATCTGCACTGAAAAATGTTTGTTGTCTTAATTACCTCCAAACTCACATCTTTCCCTTGGTAAAAAAAACAAACAAACAAACAAAAAAAAAT